>OMMV01027091.1:1783-11899 GCA_900302635.1 Chatrabus melanurus
ACGTTTCCATAAGTGTCGTCCTTTCACGACCCCCACCGAAAGGAACCAGACGTGTGCAGAATCAGTGCAGGAGTCAATGTGTGCATGCATGGGAAAAAAAGCAAAGTCAGATAGTTAATAAATTATTTTAAAAAAAAATATACAGTACTGTGCAAAAGTTTTAGGCATATTAAATGTGTCCAATTTTTTCTTTGAAATAAAGAGACGCTTTAAGTAATTCATATTTATGAATAAAAATAATTAATTTATTTTAGGTGATAAAATGACAATTTGTTTGAGGGTGGCTCTTCAAATTTATAAGAAAATTAGGTTTTTAAAAATAATTTTATTGTTGGTTGATCATCAGCAGCTGTCTGTGTTGTCAAGTACTCGGCAGTACAGCCACAAGGAAATCAATTTTTTTTGTGTTTTTGCTTCTTTTTAAAATGAGGATTGTAAATTAGTAATTGATTGGTTACATTAATGAAAAAGAAAATGTAATAATCTCCTATTTTATTTATATTGCATTTTTTTTGGGGGGGGGGGGGGCATTTCACATGATTTTCTGTTGATGATGCCTGGGGGCATTTATTTGTTTGTCTTTTAATCCAAAAAAAGAGTGCGTAAAACTTGTCCATGTAAAAATGACTTTTAAAGCTGCGTGCACGCCCGCTGATGATGTCGCTTCTATCTTTATCTCTTCAGGTAAACGGCTCGAAGCTTTGAAGATGTCGAAGATCAGCGCTTTGGTGTTGATGACACGTACGTGAAGACTTTTCTCAAACGTGCAAATAAATCTCATGACTGTGTCACTGTTTTGAAGCTGGTCGTGAAGTAATGTTGGGTTTGCACACTATGTGAGTCTGCATTCTGTGTGACGTATGAATAAATCAGTCGACATGAACAAAATCTGTGTCTGAACTCTTACAGTTGTGTCGGTGGTGTTTGCAGAAGAAGACAACCGTAAGGACTTTGACTTTTCACTCTTTGCTTTGTCTTTTTTGTCCGTCTGTATCACCTGAATCCTCCCAATTATAATAACAGGATTTATCTAATATTTAGGCGGTCCTCTATATCAAAAAAAAAACTTTAACTCTATTTAAACGTAACGGCTTTTAAATGTGTTTTTGGTAACTGTGGTCTAAGTCTACCCTGCTGTCTATTGACCTGTTTGGACACACATGTCAATCATTAGTGAGGGGATCAGACGAGGTCACAGTGTGTGTTCCCATCTTGCTTTGGACTGTTTACTTATGAAGTCATTGTTTGGTGTGTGGACGTGTCTCTGATAATTCATTTGCTGTTTGTACCACTTTTTTTAAAGCGACCCTTCATATGTTTCTGTCTCTACAGAGGAAGAGGACCCTTTTACCTTCGGTAATCCATCCTCTTTCTAACTCGTGTTTGTGTTGGTGACTATAAACTAATGGAAGAGGAACAGCGGGAGAATGATAGTAAAGACTTAAGAGTGTCACGTTTGTATAGACAGATGATGGATATAAAGTTTTCAGAGCCTTGCACACATTTTTGTTTTGCAATGAATCAAATCAAAAACTTTAAAAACCAGGCTTTAGAAAAAATTGTAAAAGGAAAAAAAGTCGGTGTACACTTCTGTAACCAGCACTAGAATTCGGATGGAAAAATTTGATTCTTTTATACCATTGAAATGACATAATCGGGAATAGAACAGCTCTGCTGGGGGCATTGTGGGCACATGGAGACAAATCCTTTGCACACTTTGGTTTTGTCACGGGATTCTGGGGTTTCGGGTCGCTGCCTGTCAAACCATGGACAACATTGCTGGACATGTTGTCCGTCAGGATCCAAAGTTCCTATATCTAGGCCTGATTCCAAAGCCTGACGTTTTGGTGGATTCTTAGCTCTTCAAACTTGCCTTTAAGAAGTTATAAAGACATTGGCTGAAGGCTGACTCAGAAAAGCCAGGACAGTGAAGGAACATAATGGAAAACATTTAGTCTGTGGAGAGACATAAAGTAGGTACCTTGGGTCATTTTGGGGCAAAATGGACAAAATACCAAGAAGACGCATTATGACCTTATAATGAAGGAAAATGTTTCACAATCTGTGCCACCCAAGACTCTTAATTGGGTTTGTGTTTTCTATCTGCTGTTACTGCATTTTTTTCAAAAATTCATAAATTAAAAACTTTTTAAAAAGCAGGGATTTCTGCCCAATTTCAGTAAAAACATTCACTACAATCAAATTGAATCTGAGGAATTGAATCCCAGTATCTGCTCTGTAGCTTCAGTGGTTACTGACATCTGAACACTGGGTAAATTTTGCTGTTTTTGACCATTATTATGATAATGCTTCAGTTGTTGGAGCCGACAGAAAGTTGTAACTTGCAAATAGTTTGAGACGAAAATTCAGACAGTACGACCATCTGCTCCTGAGATATGGCATTGCATTGACAAAAGCACGCACGCACTTGCGTATGGACACACAGAATACAGTGGTAGACAGATTGTGTAATAAATTGTACTGGTTTACCTTAGCACACACAACCTTTAAAGCTCCAGTGTGTAGAATTTAGGGCTGTTTATTAGCAGAAACCAACCATAAAAAAATCTGTTCATTAGTGTATAATTAATTACCTGCAACAATGAATCGATGTGTTTTCATAAACTTAGAAAAAATAAACCCTTCATATCTACATGGGAGCGGGCCCCCCTCATGGAGGCCGCCATGTTGCAGCACCACGTTGATACAGTAGCCCAAAAGGGCCATATTTAACTCCACCTTCACATTTTGCAGAACAGGCCGGAAGACTGAAGAAAAACGAAGAGGAATCAGTGGTTGCTCCCCTATTACACGGTCTACTGGTTGCTCATGCAGGCTAACGAGTTGGAGAAGCCTGATTTTTGTGAAATGGGGAATCACACATATTGCTTGTCACAAGAAAAGTCAAAGGAGCGTGAATCCCCGTGGCCAAAGAGGCGAAAACGTGAAGGCAAACAAAATCATGTCCAGCGACAGCATAGTGCAATCTGCAACCTCACCACTAGATGACACTAAATCCTACACACTGTAGCTTTAATATAACACTAAATCATCACTTATAAAAATAGACCATGACACAGTTTGGTGAATCTGCCTCGAGCAAACTGTCCTCATTGTCATCTCTGTGTTTTGCATGCTTTTATCTGTCATATTTTTGTTCAGACTACCACAGACTGCGTGTTGGAGGCCTGATCCTCGCTGCCGTCCTCTGTCTCATCGGCATCACCATTCTACTCAGTAAGACGAACACAAAGACGCACTTCAATCAGATCAACTGAAAATGTTCGTTTCAATACAAGAAGAGTGAAATCTTCGACTCTCGTTAGTTTGCAGGCAGATATTAGGAGATAAGACAGGATTTTTTTTTCCAAGCGGCAACCTCCGGTGCTGAGACATGAAGCCAACACAGAAGTGCCAAAGTGAGGCTGGCTCTAAAAGCGAGTCGATGCCCAACTTTACAGCAGAAATAACCATGTTTACAGCCTTTCTCCATTCATGACAACTGTACGGGTGTTGAATTATTATAGAACTCATCAGTTTAAACTATTTTAAGTCATAAAGTTATGAATAATCATGGGAGTGGTCGCTTTCAGTGACAGCTTGGGTCTCGGGTCCAGCACCCTGCTAGCAGTGGCCACTAGCTGCTGTGGACTCGCTGGTATTTGTCCTTTCTGAGCATTTTATTACAAATGTCTGAGATAATACGGCTTATTGTGTGGTTAATTGGACCCATGGACCTTCTAAGAAGTCGGTGCTCCAGCGTTCCCTACGAGTATGTTAACACTAATGAGCAGGTATCGGTAGCTTGGTGACGTTAGCTACAGTGATAGTGCCGTGGTTACTGATTTTAATACCTGCATCCAAACCACCCGTTATAAGAACCACCGCCCAGTCTGCAAAAATATGCTCGGTAAGTACGAAGTAGGTGGGCGTGTTTGAGCTTCATTTGTCCCGCCCAGGTCACGCCAGTCTTGCCCACGCTCCACCCCTTCACCCATTATAGGCGGAGTCAGGCACTGCCAAGATGGCGACATCTAGACCCGCCCCATTTGAGCTTCAAACCTTCTATGGATTGTTCTTGGAGTCTAGATGCTGGTGGTAGTGGACCAAAAAAAAAAAAAAACCCCTGTAAATTTTGTCTTTTATTTATTTATGTTGCACTTCTAATGAAAACTGTTCTGACCGAATGGGTTTTAGGCCTGAATCAAACCATGATCACACAAAAACCCCAGAAAACAATGAGACATTTGCTCCTGGTTTTCTGTTGCAGGTGGCCACTGCAGGTGCAAGTTCAACCAGAACAAGAGGTGATTCTTCACACAGCCACGCACTGCCGTGCACATTTTATCAGTTTGACTGGAAGCTCCAAATGACAAACCTTAAGTTCTGCCTGACCAAGTGCTGAAGTTAACGTGCAGTAAGCACAGCTGTTGAAGTTTCTCTGCCTTTTTTCTGCAGGAGGAGAACAGGAAGCAACACTCAGCAGATGCTCACTGACCAAGGTAACGTCATCCAGCAGCCCTGATGTGATTGGTTGATTTTCCAGGCTCCCAGGCAGGGCGGCCTGAGATAATGTCAGAGGCCAAGGCTGATCCAAATTTGAAATCCAGCACGAAACACGTTCTTCCAGAAATGGTAACGTTTTGAGCGACGAGTTGTCAGTACAGAGGACAGCGTGTGTTGTAAGGATTGTAAAGTCCTGTAGGCCTGCGTTTAGAGCTAAATATAAATTTTATCTTCAGATATGACATGTAAAACAGCCGAGACTTCTCCTACTGGTGAGACCTGGGATTGCACTTATTCACTACTTCCAGTTTTTTTTCGTCTTTGCTGATGTAAATGAAAAAAATGTTAATTTTTTTGTTTTGTTTTACCACAGACACATTATTCAATAAGAGCAAATATAAAATGTATAAAACAGGAATGAAGACTCGGCTGAGACTCAGAATGTTCACCTTATGAACTTTTAGAATTATGAGATATACAAAATGCAACATCCTTGGTGGAGATGATTACGGAGACGCTGTAGTACCAAGATGCACTGCTTCTTTTTGTTTCTCTCAGGACTGTTCAACAGTTCATCAGTCGGTTTCTGTCCTGCCACGATGGAAAGTTATATTTACTCGGTCCATCTGTTTCACTGTAAACAGGCTGAAATCACTCCCACTGACACAATATGGAGGCGCGCGCACCGTTGGACTGAGCTCGCTGTTCAACAGGTGGCACGACTCCGGGAGTCTGGCACGCAGGGTAGAAGGGATGTGGAGAACGAGTGAAGGGAAGCAGAGGGTAGAGGTCACCTCGGGTCTGACAACGCCAGATTGGGCCCAGATATCAGTCAGTCTAGTCAGAACAGGGCTTGGGTCTTGTTCTGTCGCTGAGGGTCTCTGTTATACTGAGGGATCAGTGCGTGCACGCTGTCAGAGGTGATCACGTGCACGCCACAGGAGAGCGCATGGACAGCAGTGAGTCTGGGATCCTTGCACAAACTAAAAAAATTACATCGAGGAGGACAGTTGCAGGATTGGATGAGGGCGTGAGCGTGGAACACGCGTAACGAGCCGCATCAGATACGCTAAGCGACGCTAAACGCTCTCTCTCTCAACACTTAATCCACTTTGTCAAATGTTGTAGAACAAAATGTCTAATATGAAGAAGACAGTTTTACTGAATGTAACTTGCAGCGGCACGGGGGTTTTTTGTTGTTTGTTTTTTTCTCTCCCTCCGTTCTCCACAGTTTGTGATATGAAGGTATAATTGTCAGTGTTGAATTTTTGAGGCAGATGAGAGAATATTTAAATTGTGTGGATCTGAAAGTCCTTGCTGTGTGCAGCCACACTGTATGTGGCAGAAGTAAGGAGGGATAAATGAAGACGTGTGTTCTTGGGTCTGCGGATGAAGAACAGCTTTTTCAGTTTCTAAAGTTGATGAGTTAACTCGGCGTCAGAATCAATACGAACTCACAGTCTGTTGTTGCTCTTTTAATACACACAACTTGTGCATGCGGTGCATTACGCCGCACTGTGCACGTGTTTTTTTTGTTGTTTTCTCTGTGTTCTTTTGCATGGGGTTTTAAAATCAGGTGCATTTGGCATCAGGTGATTTTTAGACGTCATAATAACCTCGAGTTGCTTTCAGAGTGAGTCTCTATTTTCAGAAATTATTTCATGCATGTTCAGGTTTAAGAGCGCTACGCCTCAATTTTTTGGCTCTGTTCCAAACTTTTGGACTCAGGAAGACCTCCAGCAGAGGGACAACAGACGGATACATGTACAGAAGTCCAATATTCCAAATAGACAAAGACATAAACAACGTACACGTTATTAAAGTCTGAGTCTTCTCCTTTGGCTCAGTAGCTCCACGTTTCAGGATTGTGTTTTCACGGTTTGGAAAGATTTAACGTGCACATTATGAGGATGAAAGTAAAACACTGACATTCCTTTTCCACTGCAGACATTGTGCGTTGTAGCAGGAAACGCACCTGTTCTGTAACGATGCAAACGATGGCTTTGTTAGGTGTCTTGTCAGCCCTGATAGTGAGCGTGCACGAGCTGCCACACCTAAAAGGAATACATTATTCATACTATTACCTGCACCGTGAAGCTTGTGTTTGTGTGACTGTTTGGCAGCATCACACAAAAGCTAATGAAGTAATTATTGTGTCACATGTTGGAAACAGTAGTTACACGAGGAAGAACTCATTAAATTTGGTAACGATCCTGATCTCGGTGCAGATTCATCAGTGGATTATTTTTACCATTCCAACATGCGCTGTTTTTGACTCAAAAATGGGGAGGTGATGGTCTCGAGGTTAAAGCAGTGGGCCTGAGGCCAGAGGATCCTCGGTTCAAACCCCTGTCAGACCACAAAATCACTAAGGGTCCTTAATCCCCAAGTTGCTCCCGGTGTGCAGTCGAGCACCTTGCATGGCAGCACGTTGACATCAGTGGGTGAATGTGAGGCATCATTGTAAGGCATCATCTGCTTCAGATGGAAAAGCGCGATAGAAATGCAGTCCATTTACAAAAAATTAAAGCATGTATCTTGATAAACATAAGGATTTGCATCGCTCGAATTCATAATTCATTTTGGTGCAGATCCAGAGATCAGATCTCTGTCGATTCCAGGCAGAGGTTCCATGTGTGATCTGATGGGTTCTGTTTTTTTAATATGCGTTTGTGACCACAGAAACAAAACAATCCTTTTTTTAAATTACTTAGTCAATATACAATAACTTTCATATGAGCTAAAACATCAAGTGTCTATCATAAGCAGTTCCTGAGATATTCAAAAAAGAATGTTTCCCAAGCAACCATTGTTTACCTTAGCAACTATGTCAACATGGCATAAGAGCGTTTCCAAAGACCTTTCATAAGAGCCGAACATCAAGTCCCTATCTTAAGTAGAAGCTGCAATATTCAAGAAAGAATTTTTCCCTAGCAACCATGGTTACCATAGCAACCAAATTGACATGAAAGCCCTTCCAAAGAACTTTCATATGAACTTAAAATCAAGTCCCTATCTTAAGTGGTTGCTGAGACATGACCCAAGTACAGAAAGGTCACTTGGCGGGACATCCTAACAGACAGACACGGGGTCGGGCCCCCGGTGGAGTACCGCTAGGTGGTCTGTCCATTTCATGGGACATCCCACAAAAAACTATATTTGTAAATGGACAGCATTTCTGTAGCGCTTTTCCATCGGATGCAGTCGCTCAAAGCGCTTTAAAATGATGCCTCACATTCACACTGATGTCAGCATGCTGTCATGAAAGATGCTCAACTGCACACTTCGGGATTAAGGACCTTGCCCAAAGGACCTTGTCGATTTTTCTGGTCTTATGGGGAATTGAACCGAGGATCCTCTGGTCACAAGCCCATGCACTACTTTCAAAGTCCACACACTGAATGTGATGATGGGTTCTGTCGTGTGACGTTAACGGTCACCAAAGCTGCTTTCTGTCTCTCTGCAGGTCGCGCTTGTGACTGCTAGACGTCACCCAGAACTCGGCGCCACACAGACTTCTGGAACCTGCAACCAACAGATAAGACGTAGACGGTGGCAGCGAGCTTTGTGACGTCCTCGGAGAGCCTTTAGTTTTGTTTTAGAGAAAGCAACAGGAGGTCGTCTGTCGTTGTACCCGCTGTGATGTGCGACGCTTTCTGCCCGTGAAACTGAGCTCCACACTAAACCGCCGATGATCAGAAAAAAAAAACGCCTGCGTTCATGTGGAACCTCACCGAGTGGCTCCGTGCGCTGATTGGGCCAAATTCGCTTTTCGTGTGATGTTCACTAAATCCTAAATCAGCCTCAGTCAGGTGGTGATTTTTATCATTGCGAGTCTGCCGTTGGAAAGATGATGCTGCTTCATGACAGCGGCGGCACTAAAAATGACATTTCATTGATAACGTTACGCTCTCACTGTCCCGCTCTGCTTCAGCAGGATTACATCCCCTCTCTCTCTCATGTCGCCCCCTTTTTCTGATTTGTCTCCGGTTTAGTGTGGACGTGTAACAACCTACTGATCTGAGCTCATTATTTAAGAAGACGAGTTGAAGACGTTCCCACCCAACTTACTGAGACGTAATTACAGATGGGCGTGGCTACAGCTACGAGACATTTCCGCGCAGTGAAATATGACAGAACCCGATAGCACCGCGCGGTGATCGAACGATGTATTGCAGCACGACTTCTTTATGAGAGGTTTTCGTAAAAAAAAAAAAATTTTTAATGTAAAATTCTTGCTCTTTTTGTCGAACGTGTCGTCGTTTTAAATGTTGGTGGAAATCCTGCGAGTTCTCGTGTGGCGTAGCCACGAAGTAACAACACAGACACGATACGGATAATCGCCGCGTGGTGCTACTGGGTTAGTAGTAGTGGTAGTACTGCAGTACATTGTTAATCCTGCCGGGTTTATGTCAGAGCGCCGCTGCACGGACCTGTCTGGGCCCTGTAGCCACGCCCATTACAAACAAAGGCCTTGTCATTCACTGGGAAGCTATGTTACCATGTTTGGTTTGAGCTGAAAGTGACTCCCCGCAGTCTCAGACTGTTACCAAAAATCCATCGAGTGGCCTCGTGGTGCACATTTTGCCTGTCACTACTCAGATTGTCTGTACTGTGTCTGTAGCTGAACGTTGATGTCAGTCGCTTCCGTGACCACCCTAACCTGCTCAAGCTTTCACATCAAACCCACATAGCCATGTATGATTAGAATGTGTTAAGTCGTGTGATAATTAATGTTTTTTGTGTTTTGTTTTTTTTAGTTTCATGGAAGAGTTCAGTGGATTATACTGGAGATACAGAAAGAGTTTGTTATGTTTCTATAAAAGATTTATTGGAACTTTGAGCTCTCAGTTCTTCTGTGTGTGTGTCTGTTTCAGGGTCAGTATCAGGATTTTTAAAGGGATCATGTTGTGCAAAATTGGTTTTATGCCTTTTACACTGAAGTTAAGATTTAATAAGTTTCATGTTGAACATCCTTAAAGTACCAGAATTATATAACTGCATACAGAAACCCTGCAGAAAAGTTGTATAATGTGATTTAAGGGATTTTTACATGTAGATATTAACAGTGAAGGCATGTTTGCCTGTTTAGTGCAGCAGATAACTGTATGAATAGTTCAAATTGTGATGCAAGCATGAAATTTGGCACAAATATTCTATATAGGCCACTCTTCTAACCGACCCAACTGGCCATTTGAAAATCCAAGATGGCGGCCATGTTTTCCAAGATGGTGTCGGGACAAATTAAAAATCCTCCAATCATCTTGAAACATAAACCATATTATGTGCCTGATCATAAAGATTCTAAAAAGATATAGTTTGGACTATCTGTGACTGAATGTTATGGGGCAAAAACAGCAAAAATTGTGTCAAAGGTCAATTTCAGTTTGTACAGGGATCAAAAGTTAAAAGTTGCTCCAATTTTGGTAAAAAGTGATGCAAATTATTGGTTGAGCTAATTGGATCAATAAATGAAATGGTTTTGACTGTGTTTAATGCTTGGTCTCCAAAGTAAAGGTCAAACAAGATCAACGTCCAATGGATACTATGACACATGTTACCCCCTAACATGGTAACTAAGCATAACAGATGGTGCAAACTAGTCCTTTT
>OMMV01027190.1:0-11962 GCA_900302635.1 Chatrabus melanurus
GGATCACATTAAGAATCATGTATCCGGATCAATGCTTAAAATCGTTATGAAAAGATGATTTATTGAGGGTTTTAGATATAAATTGGATGGATAGATGATATGACAGGGAAGAAGTGTATACTTTTGTGTGTGTTTGTGTGATTTGAACGAGTTCTGGATCCACCATCTGGATCAATTTAACGTGGCTTTGGTGGAGGTTTGTGCTCTCCGAGTGCTGTTTAGTTAATTTTCATTTTTAAAGACCATAGTGAGAGACACCAACATGTAAAAGGCAAAAAAAACATGCAAATATTGTTGCAAAAAATAAAAATGAGATAAACATGTGCAAGGTGATGATTTGTCAGTAAAACAAAAATTGCTGACTCAGCATTTTTAGAAAATGCCTTAAAAACTATGTTCCCACAGATAGATTTTCCTAGACTTTTATGATGTTATTCTAATACCAAAACAATGTTAAAATAAAACAGAGAGAAAAACTATTGCCATTAGTGGTGAGTATATCATTATCTTGACTGGACTAGGCTGCGCCCAGGAAAAACAAATAAACAAAATGGACTACAGCGAGCTGTCCCTGTTTCTGTCCCACATGGTAATGTGGAACCATGGCGCAAACTTTATTCTAATGGCAAGGAAGCGACAGAAAATGGAGGAGAGTGCTGAGTATTGTCGCCTTTCGTGCAGTGGAGCGGGTGCGTGGACTCGTGCTGCGAGTGACACAGACAGAAAATGGAGACACAGTCTCCTCCAGTGACACAGTGTCCTCCAGTGACACAGCACGAATGACAGAGGAGACTGCTGAGTTGTGCATTGTGTGCGTCACTTGCAGAGGACACTGAAATCCTATTTGAGCGACTGAGGCATTCAGATTGAAATGGATCTGTAAAAATCTGATCAGAATCACATTTGAAACCACTTCCGTATGTGGTTTGAGTCAGCTTTGGAAAAATCGGATCTCATGTGGTTTTTCGTTGTCCACACTGCCAAAAATCAAGCTCGATACAGTCTGGATATGTTAAAAATCTGATTTTGAGTGGCAGTGTGAACAAGGCTTCTGTCACTCCTGGGTTCTGCTTGGACCACAGATGGTCCATGCACGGTTTCAGGTGGGACAACCGTCATTATGTGCACACTGTTATTCTGTGGTTCTTCTTCAGTGCATTGCTGCATTATGTTGATATGTTAATGGTGTGGAAATATTCTGTTATGTAGTGTACTGCCAGCATAAGATGAATCGCTCTAAAGTTCTATTTTGATCGTATGCACAAGTTTAGAGTGTCTCTGTGCCTAGACAGTTTCATGAATGAATCCCAAATAAATATCTGTGTGACCGTAATGCTTCCTGCAGCCTGAGCGTATCCGAAACTCTGCGAGGTTACCTGCAGACTGACACCCACATTCTGGGAAATTATCTCAAAACAAAGTCAAGACTAAACAAAATCACATTCAAGAAATTAACAGTGAGCACAGGAAATGAGAAGAATAAATATGCTTCAAAGGCTAAACTAAATCTGTCTGGCTGCTACACATCCTGATTCTCCTTTTTCACTCTAAAATAATTTGGGCTACTGAGCTCCCACTGTGAAATCAATTTGCTCTTGTGAAGAGTTATAATTGCTATAGGTCAATCATCTTGCACAAAACACCTCCGAGTGGAAAATTCATACGAAGAAGTAGAAGAAGAGGAAGGCCTGGCACAGCGTTTGACCCATTACAGTACAGTGCATAATTTATTTGCACATGTGGCCTGATTTAAGAGGACTCCATAACACAAAGGCTGGCCTGACTTCAGTCGCTCAGTAATCACTGTGTTACTGCGGGAGTACTGGCACTGCTTCCATTCACACACAGAAGAGATTCCATCCATCCACAGCACATCCATTTTTTACTGCATTGTATGACGCACCCAATATGATCAACGTCTCCATGTATGTTGTTACATTTCAGCAGCCAATAGCTGATAAAATGTGCTGTTCTGCATAACTTGAAGGAATTCCAGAAAGGAATATGAAGAATTTCATCCACAATTGTATCTGAGACGAGTGGAAAACTCATCACAGTACGGCACTGAGTGACTGATATCTGATTTATGATAAAGGCCCAATATAAAGTCCATATGTTAATCCCACATGTGGTTTTCTGATCTCCAAACAAGCTCTGATATCCTGGGACAGAGCACACTGCACACGTGTGATAAACAAGACAGATTCCAACCGGGCTGACTGGAACCACAGAACCTAACGAGACTCTTTCACACACGGCTTCTGTTTAACGCTGCACAAACTGATAATCTTACGGCTGCAGGACAGTGTCATCACTTTAAATGTTTCTCTGATGAAATGTGGTGTTCACTGATTTGTCATGACAAGATTAGCAGGATTACCCTCTAAAATATGACATTTTATCCTCGGCCTAAGAGGTTGTATTTTATGTACTGTTTGATTGTTTCCAGGATTACGGAAAATCCTATGGACCAATTTTCACAAAACATAGTGGTGGTGTGGTGCATGTACCAGGACTCATTACATTTTGGAGCTACGAATCTTTTTCTTTTTTTTTTTTGTTTAACTTTTGCCACCATTGTGATATATAGGATAGTTTTCAGCATTTTCTTGTCTTCTTTTTTTTTTTTGAGAAATAATGCATGGATCTCAATTACAAAAACACTTTCTCTAAACATGCAGTTTGAGTTAACAGCTTGAGTTGCATTGAGCTGTTGCGAATATTTTACACATTTTTGAGGTTGAAAGGTTGACGGGAGTTAATATGGGTGAAGAGCATGTTGGGGGAGATATGTGCTCTTATGAGTGCCGTTCAAGTTAAAATTGTGAGATGGTGCATAAAAGTAAACCAGGTGGTCCATACTGTGGTATTATGCACAAATCCATGTCAAACAAGTAAGACACGTCTGCAGCACTCTCTGAGTGTCCCTTCTTATTTTACTTTATTTTATTTATTTATTCTTTACATTGCACATTATTGAGAACATTAGTTCAAATGGACCTCTGTTGGATTGTAACAGATCCACATGGGGGTGTGGAGTCAGTACATTATCAAATAATCATTTCAAGGCTGTGAGACAGGTGTTTTAAACCTTGGTGGAGTGCTCTGTCCTATGTTTGTTTCCTGCCATGATACAGAAAGATCTTTGGCCTAAACACTGAAGAGCAGTAGCAGCCAAAAAATAGGTTAATGATAGCATGACAGTGGAGGAAGCATGGCTGTGCTTTGGCGGTGGTTGACGGCGGTTGGCATCCACAGGGCAGACATGAAGGGGCGGGGCCAGAGAGAATTGTACCTTGAGGCGTTTTAAGATTAGAGGGCTTATTGAGGGCATGTTGCGCACGGTGATAGGCAACATCTGTCGGGGGGGAGTCACAAAGCACAGGTGGTCAGCGGTGCAAAAAGGTCACAGGGCAAAGGTCACCAGGAGGCCAGAGAAAGGAAACAGGATAGAACCAGAACAATGAGGGATGGGGAGGTATGGAGGAAAAAGAGAAATAGAACATAATAAGAGAGCGAAAAGTAAAGAAATCGGAAGGCAAAGGAAAAAAAGAAAGAAAGAGGCACAGCAAACTATGAGCCTGGAATGGGTCAGAGGTTCATTGATGCACCGTAATACTCAAATGCCTTTCATCAAAACTTTGTAAAATTTAGATTTCATCGACACTGTCAGGGTCTATGTGCAAATCGAGAAGTATGGCCAACGAAGTATGGCCAACTGTCTCATTGAGAATCAGGCTGTGCTTGCTTTGATTTTTGGCATCATGGTCCTCGTTAACAGTATGCCAGGCCCCTAGATTGCAGCAGAGCAGAGATCAGGTGGGCGTCGGTCTTGCCACAAAGAGAGTACAACAGTACAGTACAGACTTACTGTGGCCAACTGTCCAGCACAGGGCTGTACAATACGCCGCTTCTGTTGAGACGACCAGCATTATCACATACAAGTATGAGACGAGGTTAGCCCGCTGATACATTTTACCACTGACACCAAGTACAACCAGCTGCATGCAACTCGCCTACTTTTTGCATACCATACATATTTCCACACATACAGTCTTTGTAAAAAAAAAAAAAAAAATTCATGTAGCAGTAACTTCAAACAAGAGTTCTCACGGTGCTATAATAAAGAAGCACTCTTTGTTTTAAAATGCACATTTTCAGCTTTGGAATGCACAAAGCGTTAAAAGGAAACTTGAATAATATTGTTGCTATGGAAATATATACAGTATGTAAAGTATAAGTAAGGGGGAATAAATGTAGTAAAAGTAGGCAAGTGTGCGGCTTTTGTCTCTCACTGTTTCCGGCTGTCCACCATATCTGTGCGCACGCTGAAATGTACCTTTAATGCCAGCAACGTCTTCAAGACTTACTATGGGATACTCCTTTAATCTAGATGTTAAGATGGGTAATTTCTTAAGTAATCATTTAAAAATGCAATCCAAGAATCTCACAATATCTTTATGACAACAGAGTATTAGGGTCAAGGATCACAAGGCTTGAAGAAAAAGCCATGTACTCTTATAAGACGTAAGTCAAAACTTTGACACAAAGTCATTAAGTTACAAGAATAAAAATGTGATACTAACACGAAAAAGTAATTAAAATAGCCATATAGTTACAAGATTAAAAATTCGACAAATAATTAAAGAAGTAAAAATATTAAAATAAATTCATTAAGTTAAGAGTAAAAACAAATATGAGGACACTGGATCTGCTGTGGCAACCCCGAGCAAAAGCAGGAGCAGCCAAACTTTCTTACTTTCTTAATTGTGCTGTAACAAAGATAAACTTAATCTTCAGATTTTTTTTTCTTAATTACAAACTGTAATATTATAAATAATGATAATTATAATGATACAAGTGTTTGTAACTAGGTTAGTGTCGATTCCTATTTGGATGAGAAAGAATTTCACAGAGACATCAAACAAATAATTCTAACATTAAATTAATCTGCTGAACATAATTAGTGCTTTAGGGAAGAACACAAACCTGAAACAACTGTATTTTCTTGTCATTTTTAACAATATTCCTTCTGGGGTTTCACTATTTAATTAACTTTGCTGTCATATTAGCATCTGACCACAGCCTTTTAACATGAAATGGGCTGGAAGTTTTGTTCCAACATTACTATGTTGTCAATGTGCAGCTAATCATACATAAATATGTAATGTTACAAATGCAAGGTTAGACTATTTCATAAAATCCCTCTTGGTGTAGCAGCCTGATCTTCCCAGAAAATACGTATTAGTAGAATTTGCTCTCAAATTAATTTTCAATTCATCTTATTCCTGCCTAATAAACTTGAATGGAAAGACATTGTAGCAATGGTGCAAAAGGATTAGAACAAGTTCCACGTTAGCATTGCCACCACCCCCAAAAAAAAACAACATTTACATGAAAGGAACGTATTTGTACTATTACAACTTGATGCAAATGATATTCTTCTGTCTTTACAACAGTTTATACATAGATAGGGCTGCTTTTTACTAAATTAGGTGAGGTATCCTGTTCGCTAATATGATAACCGCTGCCATAACACAGCATGGAGGGTAGTGAATGAGTAAGCAATGCTAGCTAACTAGCTAGCTAGTGTACACCACATCCACTACCAATTATAAATTACAAATTACTTGAAGCAAATGTATTACTATCCATTATTGCCCTTACAATTTGCTGAAAACTATGTCTGTTTTATATTTGTTGTACTACGTCAAAGCAGAATTTTTTTTTAAATTATATGATGTACCGTGACTAGCTAATATGACAGCTGCTGTCTTTTTGGATGCTATTCATTAGTTCCACCAGAACAATGGCATTTCCCTTCTTGTTTGTCAACCTGTGGCATCTACAGCAAAAGAATGCAAGAGCGAGGAAATGAGTGATGCAACGCTGACATAGGAACACAGAAAGACACGGGCGTCAACCATCCTCCATTGGCAGCAAGGTGAGGGAAAACCAGGAAAGCCCTGCTGTCGCCGTAACCTCCCTTCTTACAATTATATGAGATCAATTTGTATTTTCAAGAAAAAAAGATTTAACAGTATGAGAATAAGGTCAGAACATAAAAATACAGCATGTAGTTAAAATACTGGATATTTATAAATGTTTTTATTATGTTATTAAAAGTTGTAATGACTGTAAATATGCCTAAAACCTTTGCACAGTACTTTCTCTCACTACATGATGATTTTACTCTTGTAACATGACTTTTTTCCACAGAATTGGTCCTAATACTCTGTTATTGTCACCACATTGTGCCTTTTCTTGTTCGTTTTTGGTGGAGAGCAGGTTGAGGAGTGCCTTGGCTCTGTAGGGCACTGGCTCTCTTTGCGGCATGACTTGCTGACACCACCGCTGAGGGGATCTTGGGGTTTTTGGGAGCCCCCACAAACCTTCAACATCACAGCCTGACTGGATCGTAACGCAGCCAGAGTTTTCAGAGGGAGATCCTGCACAACGAGCCCCTACACATCAGGGAAGTGGTCATTTCAGTCACAACTGGTAAAGCAGCCATCAGCCAACTGTACAAGAATTAAACTGGACTTCTGATTGTGACAGACAGTAAGTAAACCATAATGGTTTGTCTACTTTCTGTTCAGTCGATTTGTGTTGCTCAGTGATTCACAATGCCATGTGTTAATCTGTGCGTACTCTCGAAACATGTCCTCTGCTGGTAAGGTTATGAACTGCAAAAAACATTTCAAATGTCACAAAAATATCTGAGGCTGTTTACAGAGCGAACAAAGCTGAGCGACCACCGCTGGGCTCATTTTATCGGCACAGAGCCACTCCAACAATGCACAAAACATGACTAAACATTGTCATTAAACATCACAGCTAAATCTCATCAGTAACATTAGCTAAGGTCAAAAACGATAAATAAACACCTCCTCAATCATTAACCTGATCTGATTCATTAGATAAAAAATAAATACATAAACTGATGTTTGTAAGATGTTCCAACTGTATATGAATATATATCATTTTTTGTTTTTTCGCTTTTACATAATACACACACATGTGAGAGCTAAATATGTGCTAATCATTTTATGATAAATATGTGCTAATCTTTTTGTAAATTTAAGGTACTATTTGGATTAGAAAGAGTCAGACTGAGACATTAATGGGTGGTTGTAATATATGTATGTATTAAATCATTTCATGAACAGACTGATAATGTATGAAACAATACAAACAGGAAAACACTGTCTTTTCTTCAGTTTTCTTCTTGTTTGACAATATTAATTCAGTCCTTTTAGGATTTGACATCCATGGTGTCACAACATCCATGTGACAGTTATGCTGTTATGCTGCTAAATGTTTCAGGCTGAGCTATGCTAAATGTTCCAAAGGTCACATGTAACACTGATGTGACACACAACAGGCAGACGGACAGTTACAGGTGTCATCCTTTTTGCTTGTGCTGAATAAGAATAAAGCTGGAATCAAACTCTGACTGCTGACGTTTTTTACCTTTCCATGCACATCCTGGTATAATTGAAGGAACAATTTGGAGAACTGTTCCACACTGCTAATCAATTTTTGCTCTATTAAGTCGCTGGTGGGAACATCACAGATATCTGTGTGTGTGTGTGGCTGCGTGTTGGGAAGGTCCTTTTAAGATGAATCAAAGATAAATTTAAAGTTTTACTGATCATCGCTCAAACATTCATCTGCCAAAGTTGACCACTGCTCACCTACCAATACACAATACGTACATCGCTCACCTCCGTGCACGGACTGATACGTGTCATTTATTTATTTATTTTGCATCACTTACAGACATGACAGTGACCACTGAGGGAAATTTTATCATGCAGTTGTTCTCTCTCACTTGTGGATATTTGAAAATTGCTCTGACTTTTGCTTTTTTCACAAAAATACAGGGAAAAGCTGCAGATCTCACTGGATTAACCTTGAAAAGAAAACGCTAACAACAAACCATGTCAACACTGAACGCTTTGAACTTTTTCCACTGCGCTCCCCAAACCCCCATGAGTCCCATGACAGAGATCTGACACACTGGAACGGACCTCCCATACACAGTACTGCAGGTCCTCCTTCCTCTGAACTCCACGCCGCCTGTTTAGGTAGCCTGAAGCATTTACAGTTCACAGACTTATATCAGCACACGCTGCATTATCAACAACAACCCATAAAACCACTTCAACATGCACTGTTATTTTAAACATGGTAGCACATGTTTATGTAAAAAACTCAAATGCGATCGCCTTTACAGGAGCACTTTAATAACTGTAAGGTTGAACTACACTGGAAACCGGCTTAGCTATCAGAAACATTCCCGTTTCCATTGGAGACTCTTTTTCTTGGCACCCCTGCACACAGACTCTTATCACGTCTGACTGCACGCTCCAGCAGGCTGACGCTAATTGCCTTGCTTTCTCTCAACAGGTCAAACCCAAGAGATGTCGGGCGAACAGCCCTGTAAAGCATCGCATGTGCTAGCCATTAGCAGGCCGCTCATTATTTGTCGGCTTAGCCTCTACTGTAACTTCCATCCCCTTCCATCCGTAGTCAGGCACTGTTAGGCCAAAAAAAGTGACATTTTGACAATAGTCAATAGTGTTTACGTCAAAAATAGTTATCCCAAAGGCAGGCAACGTCAACTGCAGTGGTCCAGTAATTTGCCCTCCTGATGACGGCTTCTCTCTCTGCATGTTCTGTGTGCCACACAGCGATTCTTATCATTATTACTTTCCTATTGGTGTCAAAGGTTGACAAGCAAAGAAGGGAACTGTGAGAAAATTTTAATTGAAAAAAGCAGTTTGCTGTTCGTACACTGAAGAGTAGAAGTGTATCGTTTGTGAGGTCAGCTTATGGAACAGTTTGGGTATTGTACTTAAAGTGTAATAATGTATAGAAGAAAGAAGCAGCATAAGAATAGACTGATGGAACGATATGGTGATAGGGAATAGCAATTACCGTTTTGTTCTTTTAGAATCTGCTTTTTATTTTGTCATCTTTATCTTGATGATGGTGTACATACCAGAGGTGGGAGTAAGTCACTGTCAAGTCACTCCCAAGTCATGAAACTGAAAGTCTCAAGTCAAGTTACAAGTCAGCTTGACTGTCATGTGTTGACAGCTGACTTGCGACTTGACTTGAGACTTTCAGTTTCATGACTTGGGAGTGACTTGACGGTGACTTACTCCCACCTCTGGTACATACAGTAGCTATAAGTTTGTAATTGTTGTTAATAAATAAGTGGTAATATTGTCATTGAAAAGAAGTGATATACTTGGTGCAGTGTTGGAAAGCATAGCATCTGTATAACTGTTTTTTTCCCATTATTTCACTATGTGTTCGGAACTTAGAGATGTTTGTGTTTTCAACGATGTTGATGAACATTACAGACAATGAATGATTGTTCTTAATTATCCAGTAATTTATTTATGTATTTATTTGCTGGGGTTTACTGATGTTTTTGTTGTTTTTTTGTTTTTACAAAGGGATAAGTGTCAGAAAATGAATGACTGAATGAATGAATGTTACTTTAAGGGCCAATGACTGTGAGGATATCTGTGTATTAAGGTATGATGCTTAAGAGTTGTAAAGGTTGGCTTCAGCTTTTGTATGTCAAGCAAAAGACATAAATAAAACAGAAGTAACAGAGAAGTAATACACAACAAAATAGCAGTGTTAGCCATATTAGCTAACCATGCATGTTATTTGCTTATAAAATTCTGGGCTACTGAAGTACAAATTGTTCTAAAAAGAGATCAATATAGTTTGTAGTCACTTGTAAGATACTACTGGATAAGTAAAAATAAACACCCTTCATGTATTCATTAATTAATGGGCAACAGGTGTGCTAGGCTAGCTAGGGAGTGTAGCATAGCCTCTATAGTGTGTTTCAATGAATTATCTCAGAGGTTTCAGTCATTTCTTAGATATTTCTATGCAGCTCTTTCTAATACATATATGGGCCAATGCTCTCCAAATGACTAGTGCCTATGTAGTTTTATTCCTAATATATAATGGTTATATACTGTTGGAACATCTTATTATTATTGCAATAAAACAATTGTATAGAACAGAAATAATTTTGATGGAACACAATTAATACAAAATCTAAATTTTAAAGGCGAGTAGACAGTGTATCAGGGTCTTAATGCCATACTGTGCTATAAAATGCAAAGTATTTCTGTGTTTGTAAAACTTAAACCAAATCCTCCACATATCTAATTCTAATGTCTAGGCTGTAGATGATCCACACTATTTCCATTTTTTTCTACTCATGTATTCTCCAAATATTGTGCTTATTTCTGTAAAACAGTATTATTTTTTCCCCATATGACTGACATTTTCTGTCTAAAATTATATTTTTCTCTCATTGCAGAATGATTTTTCCCTCACAATAATCTCAAAATATTCCTACATCTCAGAGATATTTTCTTCCAATCAATGAGACGTTCAACATTATACATACATCTGTGCTGTAGAGAGAACAACAGATTAATCTGAGTCAACATTTAGATTATAGCACAGGACTCGTTTGGCATAACCACTGACGTGCCTGACACTGTGTAACACTAATGAGAAAGAATCAGTCGGAGATAATGTTTCCTTACCCGGTGTGTGTAGTCTCCACAGACACCCTGGAGGGAAAATAAAACATTCAGTCAGACAAAAGGAAAAACAGAGTAGTCTTTCATATATATTTACTCTAATTAGTTTTAACCACAGAGTTTGAAACTAACAGTGGCCAGTCGCCAAATTCTGAATCATCTGGACGGCAGCTGAGCACGTTCAGTGTGGAGGAGGTGGAGCAGTTTACAATGAACCTTATAAAACTCCTGGAGATGTGCAGACTATGACTGTGATTATTAAGACAACCAAAAAGCAGTGATGGAAAGTACATTTACTGAAGCATTCTCAGGGCCCTATCCTCATGATCTATAATGCATAGCACCAGTGTATTTGGGGGATGGTGAACTCCACTTTGCTATTTACAAATGGGTTGTATTAGTCTCTTAATTCATCATGGGTGTGTTTTGGGTATAACATGAATTAAACCGGAGTGTCTGTCATTCTGTGTGTGCTTGAATCTGGAGCATTGCTATTTAGACTCAGTGGGTGACAGAAGTGAGATGTTTTCTGGGGAGGGAATCAATCTGCGCACAAAGCACAAAAGCATGAGAAAAGTGGTCAACATGTCGCTGTACACCTGTGCTTTGACTGTTGAGGTGACTTATTCTGCCCTGTTCTTTTACTGGGCATGTAAACCCCTATCATATATGATTAGGGAAATATGTCATTTTCATATGTTCCATTGGAACAGCACCAAACAAAAGTTACAACATCATCTCTGTGTTCAATGCATTTGTTTGATGATTCATCACTGAACATCACTTTCATCCAATCATCCACACTCTATGATAGGTTCTCTTTAGCCCACTGTGAACTTTGCTTTCTTCTGCTTTGCTGTTAGTGTTGTTATTAAAGGAACACTCCAGCCATTTGCATTAAGCCTTCCATTGTTAGAAACCCAGTCATAATTTTGAATGGTTCCACAACACTCTCTCACTTTCCCCTGAGACGGGAGAAATCCGTATTTTACTCTTATTGGGCCTCTTACTATGATGCAAAAATCGTCGTTTTGCGTCATCGTAAGAGGCCTGTTAGAGGGGGGGGATTTCTGTTGAGACTACAAGCACTAGTTCCTGCCCATTCAAACCCGCCCATAGGGGGTGGGACCTAATGCGCTAACATACCTATCACAGATAAGTGCCAGTGCGTTAGACCAGTGTTGCCAACGTAGCGACTTTGTCGCTAGATCTAGCGGCTTTTCAGACCCCCATAGCGACTTTTATTCCAAAAAGCGCCTAGCGACAAATCTGGCGACTTTTATGTCGAACTGTAGCGACTCACTGTACAACGTTGTCGTCAAACTAACCCGTGAACGAGGCTGAAGCCGCTGAATCTCTCCTGCTGCTTCGCT
>OMMV01027275.1:0-10345 GCA_900302635.1 Chatrabus melanurus
TGCGGGGTTTATTTGCATTTTCCATATTGTCCCAACTTTTTCCGATTTGGGGTTGTACTAAATCAGAGAAATAAACTGATATTTTCTGATAGTTTAACAGTGGTTATGTTTTAAAACCCAAATAACGTGGTCATAAGTCCACACCACCCCGTGGAAAGCATTTTGTATGAATGTAGCCGAAGAAGACTCTTCTTTCTTCTCTCTGTCTCTCTTGAAATGAACTAGTTTGTAAGTTCCTTTCATTTCCAAAGCCTGGATCTGGTGGCCACTAAGGTCACTGCTGTTTCTTACATTATTATGTTCATTTAAATTAATTGAACACTTAATTATCCAGGTTTATTTTACTTAAAATAAGTTGTGATGGTTGAAGTATTGCGTTAATTAAACTTAAATGTTTGAGATAATTGCTTTTCTTAAATTATTAAAGTTGAACTAACATATATCACCATTTGTAACTTCTTTAAAATAAACCTTCTAACTTACATTCTCCGTGGTTCCGGTGATAACATGGAGTCCATCATATGTGGATTTGATATACATCCCCTAAAACACACACACACACATACACAACAGGAAGGGAGGGTTGTAAATATATAATACACCATGATAAACCAACCAGTTCCATGTACTCTAAAGCCAAGATGCAAGTTAGATAAAGTCAAAAGTCTGTAAAGTTTCTGACTTTGAATGTCAAACTGAAGAACATTTAATGTACCGTACAATCATCTGAAGCACAGTAGTGTTTCTGTATAAATGTGTTTTTTTATTATTATTTTCTTAATTTATATGTCAGTTCAGACCAAATTTTAAATTTCCAAAAGTTAATTTTGAAAAAGTAATGGGGAATTTTGACTATTTTATTTTGGAAATTAATATATTGAAGAATAATAAAGCGATT
Organism: Chatrabus melanurus; assembly: GCA_900302635.1. NCBI lineage: Eukaryota > Metazoa > Chordata > Actinopteri > Batrachoidiformes > Batrachoididae > Chatrabus > Chatrabus melanurus. The sequence continues at coordinate 899 of OMMV01027275.1, forward strand.
ATTTTGTAGGTGTACAGCCAAATACATATTTCCACCAAGACAACAAACAGGGGATAACAATAATAATGAATAAACAATTGATCAACATAATGATGCTATAAAACAATCAAGATGTGGACTTCACAAAAACTAATTAGTTTTAAGGATAGTCACACAAGATATTTATTTTACATAAATTATTTGCATTTACAACTTAAAAAATTGGATATTTGCTTTATGATTTTATTTCTTTATTTCTTTATTTTGCACAGCAATGTATCTCCTTTAAACTTTATCCAATTTAATAAAAAATCATGGTATCCAGCGTAGGAACCACAATTTTAATACCATTATAATGCACCATAATACGTAGAGTGAAAAAGTTAACAGTGGTGGTGAAATGAAATCTATTCACTTTACAACATTTTATAAATTGCTTAAGGCAGACAAGTCATATAACCACACATTACAATATATTAGATGTAGTTATATGGCTATAACAAGCAACAGACATCACTCCATGTCTTCAAATGTCTTATAAAGTTGATTGATATTTCTTTATGTATTTATGCCACTTTCTCATGTCAGTGGTTTCCAAACTTGTGGGCAGCCCCCTTTGACAATGCTGCACCATGCAACATCATGGCTCATGCAACAGACTGAGGGAAAAAATGTGAATTGAGGCAGCAAATTTTGAGTGCAGTATAAAACAGAAGTGAGTACACCCCTGTGCAATATCACTTAAATATAAATGATTCAAAACTGTATCACCTCTCAATAATTACATTATATCTAAGTTGACAAGCAGAGTGTTTTCTCTTGTGAACAATCAAAAACAAAGACAATCCTGAAACCCAATGCCACAAAAGTCCTTACAAGTTTGCAAATCCTTTAATATATAACAGATCTATATCATCACTTTTACAGCCAAATTGTGTAGACCAGTCAGAGGATGGATACAACATCTACAAGTTACTGAATATCTCTTTGACTTCATTTAAGTCAATCAGTGATAAATAGAAATAGAATGGTAGTGTTTGCAACTTTGTTTCGAGCAGGCATGCTTCAAAAACAGAGTGACAGAAAATGAAACATTAGTGAGGGAAGCTTGCAAGACACAAATGGCAACTCTGAAGAAGTTGAACGCTTCTGTGGATATGACTGGAGTAACTGGACATAAGGTAACTTTTGGCTGTTGCTTCAACAGTTACATCTTTATGGAAGAGTGGCACAAAGAAGGTCTTTTTTTTAATGAAAACATGAAAATCTAGACTCGAGTTTCCCCTGTGCTTTCTGCCAAACTGCAGCTGAAATTTCATAGTTTCTTCATAACCAAGTCCTTCTCAGTTAAAACCAAGTCTTTTGACATTTTTGTGATATTGCACAGGTTCCTACTCACTTGTGTCATATACTGTATTAGATGGCCCACTGTGCTACACACAACCATTGACTGGACTGGTTAGTCCAATAGACAGGATCTCTTGAATGGAATACTGATTTCATCTGACATCTTAAACATTATTGATTTTATGCTAGTTGGTAATCAAGATAAATGTTGGGTCCATATAAATTATGTTACATCATAACATAGCATAGTATTGTCACGATGTTTTTACAGTCTCCCAGGGATATAGAGCTCCGAGGTGTGACATCCTGTATCTATGACAACGCTCACACTGGATCGACCTTATCGTTTCAAAATGGCCATTTTGTGTTTTGAAGACCAATCTGAATGCAATGTGTGGACTTTTTTCATCCTTGTGTACAGCAGTAATGAATTAAACAACTAAGGTGAGTTGTATATAATTGTCAGTTTGGCAATAGAATTTTAACTTAGTTTGCACCCGGAGTGCGAATAGACTCCACACTATGCATAAGCCTTCCTACACTGGGTTTACATTAATTTTATGGCAGAGTTATGTCACAGTTACGGCATGGCACAGGAGCTCACGTCAGAGCTGTTTACTTGTATGTACAGTATATTCCCCTTCTCGCACACCCCAGTGCCACAAAAATGTCCCAAGGACCTAGATCTTCAACAGGTCTAGCTACATGGGGAAAAAAATGGCAATTGTAGTTGCAAGACTGAGGGAGGAGAAACAAAACAAGAGCCGTCACCATGTATGATTTGCTTGTCAAGAAAAAACAAGACAGCTCTGATGATAGCAAAATTAGACTGAAATTATACCAAGATTTGTTTTGACAGAAAACTAGCATAAACAACAAGAGGGACAACTTTTTTTTACAGGAAAGTAAAGAAAGTAAAGTAAAACAGGCAGGTTTCATCAAACATATCAGTCGAAACCAGCCTAGGCTGAGGTAGAGCTTCCTCTTGCGTTCCCAGTCATCATTGTAAGAACCTTGTGTTTTTATGTCAAAAAATGGTTTGTGCAAAATTTAACTTCCGTTTTTCATTTTTGGCAATAGGCTAACGTGCACATGTAGCAATAAAATTGCAGGATATGTGTTAGATAAGATAAGGTCAATAAAATAATAGCATTTTATTGTAGAAGGGATGACATGATGTGTGGATACTTGAGTTTTTGATTGTTTGCTTAAAAATGTGGATTTAGTACAAAACGTTTGGGACCCATTACATTATATGATGCAAGAGCCTTACGTTAATTGTTCGGCATGTGTGTCTGTGTGCGTGCATGCTCAGATGTTTCTCTACCAGGCCTTCACTGGGCATGATGCTGGTGAGGTGGACCACCTCCAGATGGGCCGACTGAGAGACCAAAGAGTCTGACGAGAGGGAGATGATGTGGTCGCAAATCCCTGCTAAGGTCTTACACTGGAGAAAGTGTCACAGGTAAAGAGAGCAAAAGCGGAAAAAATGACAGGAAGAGAGCAAGAGCGAGTGACAGAAACAGACAGACAGAACGTTACTGAGATTGGTTTTTGTCCACGAGGGATGCTGTGACCTAGCTGGAGGAGGTGAAACAGAAATCATTTCATTTGATTGTTCCAGATCGCTACTTCGATCACTCCAGCATACAAACTGTTTCCTGTCACAGTCTGTCCACAGGCGCGCCCACAAGACGCTGTCACAGACGGTGCAACACATCATCGGTAGCAGGAATCCCCGAGGTGCTCAGATGGCATTTTCTAACACCCAAATTATAGAGCACAATTTTCCATTGTTGTCATCTGTAATTTTTGGGAAGATAAGATTTGGCATTACATCTTGTTGATAAAATCTGACACATTTTGGAGTGGTTGAATTAGTTTTTCGTGGACTGCCCTTATATTTCTAATGCACATTAGCCCTCTGAGTGCCTCAGAGCAAATACAACAAATGAAAAACACAACTTCACCTTGATTTTGTTCTAATAAACCTTGACTGTTTTTCAGGCTATTTGTCTGCTCGGTCACACAAGCAAGTTAATTTATCATCTAAAATATCTCTGGCTTCTAATCTTGGCTTCCTGCCTCATCGCGTCACCTGACAGCGCACACACATGCACGCGTGCCGGAATGTAATAGAAAGGCACGGCTTAATACACTCAAATCAGCAGTGTGACACACAGGCCATGCTGTGCACACTGTGATGAACCCTGCAAAAAAGAATCTTCTGATCTCAATCTTAATGAGCAATTACAAGATTATGGTTATGAAATGAAGACTGCACATCTTTAGTGCGCACGCATATCAATTTCAAGCACTCACACGCGCACATGCTGCAGCTCAGAGGCTGTGATTCCCTCAAAAAGGTAGAGAATCTTCAGCGAGTGAGCTAGCTACTGCACGTGATGCTTTAGCTCCCTCCCTGTTTCGCTGTCTTTCTCATGCACACAGGCTTCCTCACTTTTTTTGGCAGCTGTTTGAACAGGACAATGCTTGTTTTGTCTTCTGTTCATACAGTAATATTATGTTGTCATCAACCTGCAAGCTTCATACACAGGACTCATCCAGAAGCACCAACCAGGACTTGAAAAATAAATAAAGCAAAAATAGAAAAAGCACGAAAACCACAGTCAAGGTTTAAAATTTACCATTTTGCAATGTTAAAAAAAAGAAAGAGAAATAAAGGTCATGTTTGCAAATCGGCACATAAGTTAACAATACACATGCCATCATATCTGTTTGTTCGGGTTCTCTACCAGAGCGCCGGGGAGTTTGAGGGTCCTGTGCAGTATCTTGTTCCTAGGACTGCACTCTTCCTACCTTCAGCCCCTGGTACTTCTCAGTCTTCTCATGCTGTCTTTCTGATGTTGCTATCACTTGGAATTGCCACATCTACCACAGCTGCTCAGAATCATTGCTAAACTGAAACTCTCTCTGTCATTTTATGATTTGGAGAAAGAAATTCATGCCTTTATAACATCACGGCTAGACTACTGCAACTCCCTCTATCTGGGACTCCCTCAATCCCTAATTTCTCACCTTCAGATGGTCCAGAATGCGGCGGCAAGACTGCTGACTGGTACCAAAAAATGGGAGCATATCACCCCCACCCTAGCCTCTCTCCATTGGTTGCCCATCCACCAAAGGATCCACTACAAGTTTTTACTGATGGTTTTTAAAGCCCTAAATGGCCTGGCCCCATCCTACATTTCCGATCTCATTCATCACCGCTCAGCGCCCAGGCCTCTTAGATCCTGTAGCAAGGGCCTTCTACACGTTTCCTGCACTAGGCTCAGGCAGAAAGGCGACAGAGTGCACCATGCTTGTGGAATCAGCTGCCACCTACCATAAGAGACGCCCCTTCCATCGCTACTTTTAAATCAAGGCTCAAAACAAATCTTTACTCCCTGGCCTTCTCTGCCCTTCCATGACCTACTGTTATGTCTGTACTTCTGTGTTTGTCCTTTGCTGTATTTTAGCTTCAATGAGTGGTTATATGTGTTTATGTTTTCTTTTTTTAATCTGCTTATTGCACTATGTACGGCACTTTGGTCATTGTAAACTGTATATAAATGTGCTTTCGAAATAAATTTTACTTACTTACTAACTGCCCTTTTCTGGTCCTTCTCAACCACCAGTATGTCAGGTTGGTTGGACAGCCTCTCTTCCTTTGTCTGGAACAGCACCTTAGCTCTGCTGTTCTCAGCCACCTTAGTGGTGTTCCCCACTTGGACTTTGGTACTTCCAGTCAGTAGTGGGCACAGATGTTCCTGTACACTGTCATAGCTACTTGGTTGTGCCTTGCAGTGTATGACAGAGGACTTACCGAAGATTCTGAGACCAGACAGACCAACCTGAGCACACCCTACCCACAACATTTTCACCATGTTTTAACAGTAAAACAGCCACGGCTCTGCCGCATTATCTGGACCCCTCAAATCTGTAATAGAATGTATTCCAGGATATGTATTTTCAATTAGTTTAATCAAAAATCAGTTGCATTTACATGCCTTGTATCTAAAAATTACACAGTTGCTTGCTCTACCCCATTTTGCAGATTCACTCAATTTAACAGTTTCTATTTCCAAGTTGACCCAACCTCCTTATCAAACTTTGTGAACAGTGGTTCATTCAGTTCTATTCAATTTATTTATACAGCGCCAAATCACAACATAAGTCGCCCCAAGGCGCTTCACAAGAGTAAGGTTCATTCGTTTTTGAGTAATCCTTCCACCAAACCAAGAAACAAACTCTTCCAAAAGAAAGTTATGCTTTTGGAAGAGTGAAGGATTGTAGAACTGTGGGGTGAATGCCCCCTGGAGGCCACAGACTCTTTGCAGACTGCAGGTCTGCAGATGACTTTGTGAAAAAAAAATGTAAAGTGCTCCTGAACTCAAATGAAGCCAATTCCAGTGTGCACAATAAAAAAAAGACTATTTATTCCAACAAGAAAACATCAAATGTATAAACACACAGATTTTTTGCCTTGCATGTTAAAATAAAAATGAAAAACTCTACATTTCATAGTTAATTCAATCAAATGAATTGCAATCAACTTTTTTCTGTAATGTCTTTTGCGACATCTTTTTCAGATGTTCATGTAAGGTTGATGTGTGAGGTGATGCGTCCCAAGGATGAGTAGTTTTGGACAACAACAATCAGAGGTTGAACCCACCAACCCTTTGGTTATTCGACAACCTGCTCTACTAACTGAGCTGCAGGTGCCCCTTTAGTTTAATAAATATTAAATCGTTCTAGCATGAAGGAGGGTATGACTGTTTTTTGGCTTTTAAAGGGGACGAAAAATAAAATTATTTAATGTCTCCAACAAAACCATATGAAGTGCATGATACAGATACCAGATAGGATTCCAGATACCTCTGCAATGAGACAAAAGACCGGTCATTGCGGAGGAGTCAATGTTCCTCTGGCTCTGACACACCCACCCCTGATCTAACACGCATCCAGATAATCAAAGCACAGATTATAACAGAGTTAACCTATGTGGCTGTCTGGCGTGAGCAGTCACACAGAAAACCAGGCATAGTACAATGTCAAGTGGATTAAACCAAAGTCCCCCACCCCCGTCTGCTTCATCCTCATTTTCCGTTGCACTTTTGTCATCAGCATCTCTCACCTTTTCTCATGCACACGCACAAACACGGATGCACATTAGACCAAGTGTCTCCACAGACAGACAGACAGACAGATATCTCACCTTTTCTCATGCACACGCACAAACAGGGATGCACATTAGACCAAGTGTCTTCACAGACAGACATACAGACAGATAGCATGAGAGAGAGAAGGAGTGAAAGTCAAGGGAGGAGCGGAGAGAAAAACTGAAAAGGGAAAATAAACAACTAGGACACTCTTATGTAATTCCTCTCATACTTATGCATGCATGCGCACACAAAAAAACACACACTTGCACACACACGTCACGCTCCATCAAACATACATACTCACACATGCTGATATCTCTTTTCCCCTCTCACATGCGCACACACCCACACACACACCGTATCTCTGTCCATCTGATTGCTGCAGGCTGTAGTCTGGAGCAGACCAGAGTAGCAGCGAGTTCTGCATTATTGAACAGAAGCTGATGAACATAGAAGTATGTGAGCAAAACAACACACATTAGCGGCACAGAGTGTCGCAGACTCTCATGTGGAGCTGAATAATAAAATCATCAGAAAAATCATCAGAAATCATCAGAAAAATCATCAGAAATTATCAAATATTTTCATCATTGATCAAACAAAGGAAAATCCAAACTTTGACTGGTTACAGACTTTTAAAAATGACGATTGTGTTTTTTTTTTAAATGTTTGGCACCATCGGTGAGACAAAGCTGCAGCTGTGATGCTCTGTGTATACCTGAAGCGGTCAGATCTCAGAAGTGAAGCAGAGTAGGTCCTGATCAGTACTTGGCTGGGAAGACTAGGGGCTGTGTGTGTTTCTCCAAGTACAACTGAAGTTGCGTCAGGAAGGACATCCACCGTAAGACTTACGCCAAATTCCCAATGCAGATCTGAACTGGATCTGCTGTGGCGACCATGATAACTGGGAGCAGCCAAAAGACCAAAAACAACAATAACTGCTGGTCAGATAAAACATGGGGCCAGGTTTTCTAACTGCCTGTGTTAGCACACACCCTTTTTTGAAGCGTTATTTCCAGGGTGGGCGCAAAACAAGCGGTGCAAATGAGCACAAATCCATTTGGGGTGTGTCCAAGTGCACACTGCTATTTAAGCAGTGGGAAATAATGCAAAACAGGGCGCTGGACGCAAAGGTGCTGGTTTAATGCTCCATATTATTCAGGGGTGTTTTGTAGGCATATCATAAAATCAACCAATCAGATTGTCGTCTGTCATCCCCTTAAAGACTGAGGCGCAGTGCAACCTGGTGCATTGCTATTCAGAAGACGTACGCAGAAGTCAGTGGTTTTCTGCCGAGGACGTGGATTTGTGTGCACAGCATGCGTGTGCGTGGAATCACCAGGAAGAAGAGACATGACACTGGAAGTTATAGTGACTGGCATCTTCTGCTATATATATGAAGATTTTGTACACTGACCAAGGTGCAGCTGTTTCAGTCTTTGAAATCAGCCTCACCCATACACTCCTGAATGTATTGAAGTACCATGACTGGACTCCTGCAGTAAGTTTTAAGTTCAGTGGAATAACCGTTCGGGCTGTCCTTCAGTGTACTTTCACTGTTGCGTATGCTGTTGTGCACTTTGGCACAGAAGTGAGCTTTCTTTTTCTGTTGTGTGTGATAAGGGGCTGTAATGTGTTTTTGTGTGACAGCACAGGTTGGTCACACATCTTAATGATGTATTATCAGCATCTATTGACTGCTATTGACTTGTAAGAAAGTGAATGGTCGTGCGCGCTGTCTTATATGTCTGAGTTGGTTCAGCCAGATGTGCCGGCATGTGCCCTGCAATTGCAGGGTGGTGGCCTGCTGTGTGTTCCTAAAGTTAGTAAGATAACAGCAGGTGGCAGAGCTTGTTTCATATTTTTCATATTGTGGAACAGTCCACCAGCTGAAATTAGGCAGTCGAGTTCAACTGATGTTTTTAAAAGTAGACTTAAGACTTTTCTGTTCTTGGCTGCCTACAATAAATGATGGTGGGAAACGTTTAAAATTTTATTTTGTTTTTATGTATTTCTTAATTTATTATTTCTTTTTTAATTGCTGTGTTTAGACTGTCTGGTGTTTTATTGCCTTTTACTGTCTTTGTGATGCACTTTGCATGCATGGTTTGAAAGTGCTATATGAGTATGTAATTGTTATTACAATATTATATTATTATTTTTATTATTATTATTATCTATATTTTCATTTCAAACCATTTTTAAAGTCCGGATCCGCTGGGAAAACTGAAACCACCCCAGTTTGTCCATCTTCCCACACCCCAAGCTGTGGTGTTAAAATATGGTGCAAACCAGTGTATTAAAGTTGGGGGGTCATTAGTTTTTATTTCATTATTGAGTTTTGGCTTCAATTCAGTTTCATATTCCTATTATGCACTATTGCATATCCCTGTGCAATAGGAACCCTGAACCCACTGATGGAAGCCACGTCTGAGGGTTTTGGTTTTTAAATACAGTGCCAGATAGCATTGGAGTTTAGATCTGGTTTTCTTGTGAATTCTTTGTTGTGACAAGAAATATGAATGCCATAATGAAAATAACTGTTAGTTGCAGCCCTGCTGTTACATACTGTATTTCTAACTTCTACATACAGTACTGTACAAATCTATAAGGCTATCTACTATTTATTACATGTATGTATATATATATATATATATATATATATATAAGTATAGAAGGGTCTTTATTGTCATTGTACATACAACGAAATTTGTCCTCTGCATTTACCCATCCTAATTACAGTTAGACACAATCCAACCACTAGGAGCAGTGGGCAGCCACAGTCCGGCGCCCGGGGACCAACTCCAAATGTAGAGATGCTGCCTTGCTCAAGGGCAGAGAAAGGAGCAGACCCTAATGTGCATATTTTTGTTGGTAGGAGGAAACCGGAGTGCCTGGAGGAAACTCACGCAGACACGGGGAGAACATGCAAACTCCACACAGAAAGGAACTGGGC
>OMMV01027277.1:1496-11501 GCA_900302635.1 Chatrabus melanurus
ATGAATGTCATCAGTATATATGCCCCACATGTGGGTTGTGAGATGGCAGAGAAAGAAGATTTCTAAAGTGAGTTAGATGAGGTGGTAGAAAGAGTACCCTCGGAAGAAAGAGTGGTGATTGGAGCGGACTTGATAGGGCATGTTGGTGAAGGGAACAGAGGTGATGAGGAAGTAATAGATACGGTATCAAGGAGTGGTATGTGGAAGGGCATATGGTGGTGAATTTTGCAAAAAATGGAAATGGCCGTGATGAATGCATATTTTAAGAAGAAGGAGTCGCACAGGGAGACATAAGAGGAAGGTTCACACATGTAGACTATATTTTATGCAGAGAGAAATTGAAGACTGTAAGGTGGTGGCAGGGGAGAGCACAGCTAGACAGCATTGGATGGTGGTTTGTGGGATGACTTTGTAGGTGAGGCAGAGGAAGAGAGTGAGAGCCAAACCAAGGATCAGATAGAGGAAGCTGAAGGAGGAAGGCTGTCGTGTGAAACTCACAGAGGAGGTGAGACGGGGGCTGGGTGGAGGCGAAGAGATGCTGAACAACTGGCCACACCAACTGCAGAAGAGGTGAGGGACACACAAGAAGGTAATAGGTGTGACATCTGGATAGAGGAAGGAGGAGATTCGGTGGTGGAATGAGGAAGTACAGGAAAGTATAAGGAGAAAGAGGTTGACAAAAAGAATTGAGATTGTGTGAGAAATGAAGAAAGTAGACAGGAGTACAGGCAGATGCGTATAACGAGCTGTACTTGAAGCTGAACACCAAGGATGGAGAAATGGATTTGTACCGATTGCCCAGACAATGGGACTGAGCTGGAAAAAATGTGCAGCAGGTTAGGGTGATAAATGATGCAGATGGAAACGTGTTGACAAGCGTAGCGACAAGCAGGGTAACAATTCCTTTATGATTGTCTTTTTTTTCTTTAAGTGCAGAAAACTTTTACTCCTGTGTTGGTTCTATCTAACAACCATAATAACTGCTTTTACAGTGCATGACATGAGCTATAGCCATGTGATGTATGCATTTGAGTTTAATAACAGTATGAACTGGGTTACTTTGACACGAATAAAATCTTTGAAGGTAAGTTGGGATTTGCAGTCCCCAGCAAAATTTGACTGAATTTGTATGGTCATCAAGGCTTTTCATGTACTATAGAATATTCTTGACATTACCCTGGAAAATTATACAACTAATGTCACTGGTTCCTTAAGTGAGCTTGTTTTGGTGGATTTCACTGATCAAGTGATAGCAGCACACACGTCGTAACAGAACTGTTAAAGTCATGTTTTCTTATACACTCTCAGCCTGCTGAGACTCATGCAGTAAATTCAACATTTTTAGTTCTCGGAAGTGGCATGAAGTATATCTACTGAAAAGCTACGGCATAGCCACAGATGTGCCTGTGCCACCTCAATCTCAAGCTAGCACACCAAGTATAAACATAAAAATTTTAGTTGCTTAGGTAGGTGCTGTCATATCAATGTGCAAAGCGCTGTGTGCCGCTCCGAAACCAATTATTTTCAATGGCTAGCCCCGCACAGAAGCAGGTGTTATGCTGAGTTCTGCCTGCCTGCCGAGAAATACACGCACCTTGCGGGAACGCACACAGCTGAAGAGGAAGCAAACGGATGGATATCAAGGATTTTTAGGGCAAAGCGCGGCTTGAAAACGATGTAATCTAAACAATATAAATTATCCAAAGTCAATAGTTTATGAATGTTTGGAGTTATTAGACTGAGAAGGTACATTTTTGTTACATTTCCTTTGTACATTTCAGACTTTTTTCTCAGACTTTTTGTTTTTAGGCATTTCAGACAGTGAAAAAAAGTTTTGCACAATTCAGATTCACTCAGTCACGGTTGATGAAATAAAGTGTGTTTGTGTGTGTTTGTGATGGCCACTCCTTTCTTCCAGATACGGTGAATCACCTCACAAGGAGTATCGTTAGACCATTTGTGCGAAATGCGCAGGCAACGTATTTACATAATACATTTTACATCTGAGTGGATTAAAGCAAATGCCAGTATCTGATAATGAATCCTGTGTTTTAGTTTAGGTCATAATTAAATGGTTCACATTCAAACTGTCCAAACAAAGTGGCCCAAATATGTTTTAAACCATTTGATTCACGTGTCTCCAGAAATAAAGTCATGACATGAACGCAGGTTTCATTACAGCCATTCCTTCCAGGGTCGGGACAAGAACATTTTTGATTGTGTGTGTGTGTGTGTGTGGGGGGGGGGGCATTTAAATAATGTAAAAAAGTGAAACAGTAAAAATTACAGCCCTAGATGCCAAATAATAATAAACTGTACATTATTATTCACCAAACTGTTGCTCTGCCATCCTCGATACTTATACTTCTATAGTCCAATATTCCAAAGCCTCTTGTCGCTTACAAAATAAATAAAATAAGCTTTAGCCCTGAGAAGCTATGACTCTCAACTAGAACTGCTAACAGGAAAGGCTATATCTATGCAACACAGGCGAAAAAGCTGATGGAAGTTCCTTCTCCAAACCAAGTGATTCGATGTTTGAAATTCACAGTGAGCCAAAAAAAAAATGGACTCATTATTACATTTGATTCCTAGGGCGAAGCATTATTCAGCAGAGCTCTGCGTCAATTCTGCCAATATCTGCATCTCCTTTTTAATTTTATTTTTAATAAAAATGACTGTTACATGTATGTTATCCGAAAACAGACCAAATTATGTGGATAACTCCATTTGGTCCTCAAGTGTCTGTAGAGAAAATCAAGCAGGGGATGCATTTTCTGGCAACCCACATTTTGCAGCTGCCAAGATCTGCATGCCCTGTTGTTTTTGTTTTGGTATGTTTGTTTGTTTTTAAGCCAAGATGACTGTTGCATGGGACAGCATGGTGGCTTAGTGGTTAACACTGTTCCCTCACAGCTAGAAGGTCTCGGGTTCACTTCCGACCTGGTCCTTTCTGTGTGGAGTTTGCATGTTCTCCCTGTATTTGTGGGGGTTCCCTCCAGGTGCTCCGGCTTCTTTCCACTTCCAAAGACATACAGGTTAGGTGAATTGGTGACTCTAAATTGACTCTAGGTGAGAGTGTGTATGTGTTTGTCGATATGTGGCCCTGCGATGGAGTGGCAGGGGATTCTTTTTCTGGCAACCCATATTTTGCAGCTGCAAAGAACAGAGGTTTATCTATCGATACAGTATAACCTATAGTTGATGCAAATAGGCTCTGAATACTATTTTATATGAGCTCTTAAAATAAGAGTAAAAACTATGTTTTTTCTAATCATTTTTTGCTTTGTGTCAAGGCCACCTAAAATCCCACAGACACACCTTAATTGTTATTTCTGGCTCTGCCCCTGCTGAAAAGTAGTATATATATACATATGTGATGGTCACAGAATAACAGAACATGTTTCAAATCTGTAGCTTCAGGCCACTAAATTCATCTGAACCTTGAATCTTACTGAAGAGTTTTTTTATGAGTGTGTGTAGTCTCTTGTTGTTCTGGAAAATAAATAGTTTAAAGGCGAAAAACTCCACTGAATGTGGAGCTCTAGCTCAAAAGAGTATTGTCAGAATCGTGTAATAGTCGTGACTATGGACCTCGCTGGTCTGCTGCTCCACAGGTGCCTTGAGATTGTTTCTTCATGTTGTGTTTCACTTGAAATTGTGTTTTTGTCCCAAATAAAACATGCCAGTTAAAAATTTAATCTGATCTTGCGCAGACTGAAAATAGCAAGCAGAGGTAAATACCGAAACAATGTGAAGAGTGTTTCAAACCTCAAATCCTATGAGGTGTTTACAGTAAATACTTTTTGTTGAGGCAGTAGGTGGTGAAGGTCAGCAATTCTGATTTGGCGTTACACAATGTACGCTTGCTGTTTGTATGACACTTTTCAATGTGCCATGATTTCACGGCCCTGTTCATGGTGAATACCTAGAACATGCTGAATCAAACATACACCCAAATCAGCAGCATTTCAGTTTTCGACAAAAGAACAGCTGGTTATGTTGAAGTCACAAGCTGTGAATGGTCAACGTTAGCTTGTTCCAAAAATGACACAGTCAAGACTTCAGAATGAGCAACACAGAGTCCCAAAATGTTTTGTTTGTTTATTGCAGGAGGCTAGGGTGTTTGGAAAAAAATTAATTAAATACCAAGAAATAAAATTATACTGAAACACATTGGAGGGGGATACATACCCTGCGCAAATAATAAGTGTGTTTTTGAGACAACAGTGATGTAATTTCATATTCTAATGACGTCATCATGACGTCACTTATATGACATAATGACAAATGATTAGCTGATCAATATAAGCTATGGGTCACCTCTCTAGCTCTATTGGTTATCTTGGAAAATGTGTTTTTCGGATAATTATGACATTTTTTCATTTTCTTAGTCCTTTTCAGTTTTGGCTCTGTCCTTAAGTTGAAACACAGGTGGGGATGCTTTTTCACCCAAATTCAAATTACATACAAATCAATGAGAGAAGTTATAAAAGTATGATTTTGTACACTTGATCCACAACTGGTTCAAAATGCAGTCAACTCTTCCTTAACCCAAGACCTACTTCTCCAACTTTTATTAAAATCGGTCCATAAGTTCATGTCAATGATTCTGGATCCATATCTTTTTGAAATTTTTATAAATTTTTCCTTGATACAAGACATGTCTGTGCCACAAATTTCTTTGAAACCTGCCCATGTCTTTTTGAGATATGCATCAGACAAACATGATGGAATGTTTTGCCTCCTTGAAGGCCCAGTCACACCTAGGCATTTACCTCAGCGTTTGGTGAACACGGTGAAAGGGAGAGAAAATTGGCCAAATGTCAGGAAAAATTACATTCCCGGAGTTTGGTAGTGAACCTCAAACGCAGCACGACATTCCACACCATGATGCTAGTGGAGGCAAGCAGAGGTAGGCGTTATCCAGCAAACGGGACCTTTGGCAACGTGCCAACATGCAGGAGAGGGGTTTGACACACCGCTGTCCAGTGATTCTGAGCAGACAGGGCAAAGCAGCACCCAGCATAGACGATCACACCAGTAACTTCGGTTACCGGATGCTAACAAAGGCTAACGAAGGCTACCTTGGTCGTAGCGGAGATTAACTTTCTCTACAGGTCTCCAACGAAGCCACAGGTACGTCTGCAATCGGCGAAATATTTTCAACATGTTGAAAATTTTGGACGCGGTTGCCATTCATCAGCGAACACCAGCGAAGGCCAGCACAGGCTATCGGAGGCTAGTGATCACCGACGAATGCAAATACGTTCATGTACGTTGGCCCAAATGCCTAGGTTCATGGTGGTCATGATGCTTTTCACCAAAAAGTTCATAGCAACTTTAATTTGGCCAAACCAAAAGCAAGAGCTTTCTTTTACCACTGCTGCCTTCCACTTCCTGCTTCCAGTTCCCCTGATAATCAAGAGCCTGACAAAAATCATGTCTGTCATTTCCAGCAAATGCAGTAACCGCGATGTATGTGACTCCAGTCCATTACGGGTCATCATTCAACATTCATTGGCACATTTTCCCGTCCCTGTCAGTCTGAAAGGACGATTGGCCATAATGACACACAGATTCAACACCCAAGGTGATAGCATAGGTGGTGACCTGGACCTGACAAGCATGAAATTCCTAGGAACTGAGTGGATCCATGAAGACCTGTACTGATGACTTTATTATGAATTTATTACAGTTCAGGCGGCATTGTATTTGTTTGCTGCTACTGTAAGAATGCAAGGTACATGAACACTGTGTGCTTAGTGGCATGACGCTGCAGTTGCCTGTATTCTGTTAACATGACTGTGTAACAAGAGGAACAAAGCCTAGATTTTACTGGAAAGATCTAGACTGAATGAAGAAACACTGTCTGCTCTGCTGTCCATCAAGAACTATTTTACTAAGACATCTTTGGGTAAAATTGGAGATGAGTGCACTGATACAGTTAATGTCCCTTTGTTTCTACCTCCATATGTTTCAGTTTACTGTTTTACACTTTATACTTTGTCTATATATAATTGACATATTTTCAGACCTATAGAACAAGGTTCGAATCCAGGTGTGTCTGTTTCAAGCTACCCATCTGTGTCCTTGGACAAGACACTTCACCTACATTGTCCCAGTCCACCCAGCTGTAAATGGGTACCAACCTTGGCTGGGAAAATAACCTGTGATGGACTGGCATCCCGTCCAGGGGGATTTGCGACACGCTACAATTTTTGGCTGTAATAACCAGCCTGAAGGGTCTTAGGACTTACTTTCGCTCTCTGTCTTTAAAAACAGGACCAACTGCTTTCCCAAGAGCCAAGAATGTCAGTTCGTCTGACTTGACTGAACAGGAAGTAAAATGGTTTTCCTCTTTTAACACACTAGTTGAAAACACTGTAGCATGCATCCATCCATTTTCTAAACCCGCTTATTCCAGTTCAGGGTCACAGGGTGCTGGAGCCTATCCCAGTGGCCACTGGGCGAGAGGTGGGGTACAACCTGGGCAGGCCGCCAGTCCATTGCAGGGCCAACACATATAGACAGACAAACTCATTCACACCTACGGTCAATTTAGAGTCACCAATTCACCTAACCTGCATGTCTTTGGAAGTGAGAGGAAGCTGGAGCACCCAAAGGGAACCCATGCAAACACGGGGCGAACATGCAAACTCTACACAGAAAGGACCAGGTCAGGAGCGATCCTGGGACCTTCTCGCTGTGAGGCAACAGTGCTAACCACTAAGCCACCGTGCTGCCCCGTAAATAAACAAGTGTTGACAAATCTTTGACAAAGAAGACAAATCCTTTTGTTCCCTTCAGTGTTTTTGTTTGTTACTGTTATTAATATTATTATTATTATTATTATTATGAGGAACAGGTAGCTCAGTGAGATAGGAGTTGGACTACCAATATGTAGATTCCTGGTCAGTTCCCGGTCACACTACCTGTCTGTGTCCTTCGACAAGACACTTCAACTGTATTGTCCCAGTAAATGGGTACTGGCCTTGGTTGAGGAATTAATCTATGATGGACTGGTGTCCTGTCTAGGGGAAGTCATAGACTCTCATCCGCTTCCCTCTATGGAATCCAGGGATAAGCACCGGCATACACTTACCACCAAAACTAAACCCTTTGGTAAGTTTTTACAGGTTCGACAAAATTAACTACAGTGTAACCCATATGGCCCTACATCTTCAATAATTTATCATGCAAGCTTACAATGAAAATTGGTCATACCACTAGCCAAGATGGTTTTAGATTTGGGGTAAAATGCTGCATTTATGCATGTTTTTAAAAATGCTCTGTGTCCATCATCATGCTTTCCAGGAGATATGACATATATCACAAATATGTGCCTTTACATGATCTATAATTGAACAGAAATGTTTTGCATCATTGTGCATTGAACGAAGAGGAACAAGTGTTTGAAAACTGCTGTTTAACATTAGTTTAAATTAGGTGGTACTTTTCTTTTGGTGGTAAGTGTAAATGGACCTCAGATCCTGTATAGCTCTTCTTCATCTTCTTCTTCAGTTGAGAATCACTGTGACACAAATGACACATTTTGAGTAATCCTGCCAACAAACCAACCAGAGAAAAACATGGCAAAGAGACAAAAAAAAAAATTAAAACTCATTCCGTGTATGAGGTAGCATGCTACTGTAAATAGAAACTTACCTATTAGTGGAGTCGCTCATCTGTCAATATTATTATTATTATTATTGGTGTGTACAAATTTCTTATTTATATGAGCCTTCAGAGTCATATCATATTCAGATATGAGTATTTTCTATTTTATTTTATCTTTGGTGAAACCACAGTGTGTGGAATTCCTACAGCGACTGTTGGTTTACCTCAATTCTGGTGACATTTACACAGTTCAGGTCAGTGAGAATAAATTGATTCATTATTACTTCTGAAAAGGGAGATGTTTGCACCCGCGAGTGTTTGTTGGTTTGTTTACAAATATCAGATTTTTACAAAACTTGGTGAAAAAGTATGCACCCTAATGAGTAGTTTTGTAGTTCTTTATGGATTTGCAGAGGTACCTCACAATTAGAAATGAGTTATTACAGCAGATTCTACAATGAGTGTATTGTTATGGTGTTTTTCCAAACCACTAAACTCAAAATGCAGATAGAAACAGGCACTTGTTTGCTAATGACTGAGATTTCATTTACAGTAATGCCTAAAATAAATCTAAAATACATAAAATATATAAACAGACCTCAGGCAGGATTTATTTCCAGTTGTGCCTCAGCAGTTACTGGAGAAGAATGGCGTTTCTGCCTCGTCTTTTGTTCCCTTAGTGACACCTAGTGGTGTACAGCTCGATGAAAGTGACAGAGTGAAGGAGATGTTAAGATGTGGACGCAAACAGAACAAGACTGAGTGACAGAAAGAGGGAAATGGAGAGTGCGTGCTTTCATTGGGAACCCCAACACAGTCCAAATGGATATCTCAACACACTATTGATCCGGCCACCGTCGCTACTATTCTTTTCCTCTACCTTCCCCCCTCTCGCTCGGAGTCTCTCCATCTTTTGCCTTCTGGCTGTCAAATTCAAATTCATCTCATTTTTTTTCCGGCTCACCCACTCCCTCTCTTGCTCAAACTGTCTTCCTCTCTGATATGGTGCCAGAGGGTATAATCAAATAACTGCCACGGAGATGGAGTATATCAGGAACTGGCATTCACTGTAGTGTGTGTGTGTGTGTGTGTGTATGAGAGAGAGAGAGAGTGTGTGTGTTTGCGCATTTATAGCTAATGTCCTCACAAAATCACAAAGATCCTCAAGGAGCTGGTTACTGGACAACATTACGATCCAAGATTAGTTAAGGCTTTTTAGTCCTTTTAGCAAACTTTTTTTTTTGGTAACCTGTAAATCTGTATGCTGAGACTTTCAGGGCACAAGCTCCTTAAAATCTAGATGATGCTTGATTCTGCAAATGAATCATCAAATAATTCCCCTGTCGTTCTGCAGAAGAGGGCACTGAGTGGGAGAGAAGAAATACAAATGAAGAAAGTTAAACGGGATGGTAGATCAGAGAATAAGAGCAGGTTAAAAACAGAAATTTCAGAAAAGCAATATTTTAACAGACATGGAAGTAAAAGTAGGATAAAAAGGAAAAAAGCATGTTTCTGTGGTTTAGTCTTCATCTCCTTGCAGACTCTGGGCTCAAACACATTTAATGGATTAGCTTTACTACACTGCATGTGGGATAAAATCTATTCAGCCAGACAATAAATGCACATTATTCCTAAAGACATCGTCGATTTATTCAGTATCTGCAGACAGGAAGTTTTAGGCAAAGAGAGTGGCAACAATACGTCACATTCAGTCATGAGAAAAGGTCACTGAATCCATGTGAACAGCTAATTTAGCAGCAAAAGTGATGTGTTGATCTGTTATTTCTTATTTGACGGCAGACGGTGATGTGTCTTATGAACTTCTCTGAAGCACTCTTGTGATTTTTGACTTTTTACAAAAATCATCATCTTTCGGTCACTCTCATTTTGGCTGTGGCCACCATGGTTCCCACACATACAGACAGAGGTCCTAACAGAGTCCAGCAGTTTCTAGACTTGCTTTGCCTTCTGCAACACACCGTTTGCTGAGAACACAGTGTTCTCAGCAATTACACACTCCAGGCAACTCAAAATTTGCATACATGCTGCTTACATGGCCCCATTGAAAGTGCATATACCCAGATTGCAAACAGTCAGACACTTCAAGCCCCACAGAATTTCACCAGTTTGACCCTCTTTTAGCTACAGCTCCCTCACAATTGTTGACAGACAGAACAAATGATACCTACTTGACCCTTCGCCAAAGTTGTAGTGCTCAATTCCCTGTACTTTTCTCACAGTCAGCCTTTTTCTGGCAGGTTTGAACCCAAATTGTGGAGAATGCATGACATCCAATTTGGAAAAACCCCTGTTTGTTACAGTGACGTGAAAGTGAGGCTCTGAGGTCAAATGGTTTAGTTTACATTTGGTTGTCAAAGGGAATTC
>OMMV01027308.1:0-10773 GCA_900302635.1 Chatrabus melanurus
CCTTTTGTGATGAATTTGAAGGAGAATTGGATGTAAAGAGTATTTGTGCAGTCCAGATCACGTGATACTAACATACGCAGACCGTCCTAAGAACAAACAGAGATCACATTTGTTTCCATTTCAGAAACCTCACTGATCTCTTGGATTCTGACTGTTTTTGTGTGATTTCACTCTATTAATTGCTCTGACTTTTCGGACCCCGTACCCCTTTGAAGATAAGCGCAGCGCCAGACTTAAGAGGCTCTCCGCTCAACGTGCCCCGCTCTGCTCCATAGACCTCAGGCCAGGTCTCCTGCTGCAGGTTCTCATTAAAGTCCTCTCTCAGTACAGACGGCAGCGGGGCTAAGGGCACACAGTGCGCTCCTCCATAACCCTTGTCACACCTGCATTGGAATAGCGAGAAGAGAAGAAGAAGTTAGTCCCATATAGGCCCTGAGGCTCATTGCTGTCTGTGCTTATCCCCGGGTTCTGTAACATGAAGCGGATGAGAGCCTACAACTCCCATATTGGCAGCCCAACTCCTTATCCCACTGAGCTACCTGCTCTAGAAATAGTGGAATAATGAGGACTCAAGTACCAAAAATATAAATAATCATGAATCTGTGAAAGCTATGTTGACTTACACACAGCGTCCATTGTCACACAGCCCATGTCCAGAGCACATCCAGGGGCAGCCAGGTGCAAGTAGCACATTATCCAGAGCCCAGCCCTCCGCTCCTGGGGTGAAATGGGTCTGGATCCAACGGAACCGCGTTCTAGGGGAACTGGGAGATTTAGTAACATGTTAAAAACAAATGCTAGCTTCGAGTGTCTTGTAAAAAAAAAAAAAAAAGATTTCATCCACCAACACATACTTGGCAGCACTTGGCAGGTAAACAGTGATCCTTCTCCAGTGTTTGTATTGGGTCGAGGTATAGACTGAGCTCTGAGTATAACCAGCACAGCCAATGGCTGGAGGCACACACTCTGGGGTGATGAGCGACCAGTGGCGACCACAGTCTGTGGAATACTCCAGCTGCACACCATGTGAGAAGGACGAGGACTTACTGCAGCCCATACTCAGCTCAAACTGCAGGAAGGACGAGCCTGACACCTCAAAGTCCCAGCTCTCCGCATACCTTGGTTTCTCTGAGGACACAGTGAAAAGTCAAGATTGCAATTTTAATGACTTAATATATTGTGCGTATATTATCAACACCAAAATGAAATGCAAAAGCAACCTGGTGAAATTTTTTTTTTCACAGGATAATTTTTCTACTAAAATTTATTTCTACTAACATTTGTTCGATAGATTTTAATGCCTTCAAAAAAAAAAGTGAAAACCAAACCTCCTTGGTGGATATGAATATAGCAATGATTATCATTGGTACTGCAGAGTTATGTGTTCATATTTCATTCCATTCGAGAACAGCCAGTCTGACAATCGATGCTTTATGTGTTCACAGTGACGCTCGGGAGCTTTATGTTTATAGATGTGTTGTGAAATTGCTCTTGCCGGGCAAGTTTAATGAAAGCACAGAGTTGTAATGTAATATTTGTGCAAAGTAAATCCACTCACAGCTTGATGCAAGCATAAATATCACGCAGGATGTTCAATCAGTTTTGCTCTCATTAATAATGCAGGATCCACGGCGCCATAGTGCATGGGTGATTCAGTTTCACCCAACTGTGTGTTATACTGTGATATCGCTCTACCTTCACTGTCATGGGCCTTTTAGCATGTGTGTAGTCTCCTTATGCGCATGCACGTACATTATGCATTTGCTGTTTTTACCGTTTCCTTTTGTGTCCTTTTTAATTTGCTGCATGTCAGCTCAGTCAACCAGTAACATTCTGCATGACGTTGATATCTATATGAGGATTTTTTTTCACTGAACGGTGCAGACGATGCAGTAATCTTTGTGGAATCAATGGATGCCCAGATTGCAGCACTTGAGAAGGTGAGTGAGGAATATGAGTGTCTGAGTTTGTGGTCGTCCTCGATGAAGACTAAGATCCAGGCTTTCAATGGCTACCTGGACTCGGCCATCAGAAGTGTATCTGTATGCAGTGAAATTGTCAAACTTGTAGAGAGATTCACTGATCTTGTCAGTTGCATTTATCTCTCTGGGTCCTCAAACTTTGAGTCTGAGCGACACCTGAAAAGAGCTTATGGAGTCATGAAGTCCCACAGTGGAGTTTGCCGATACTGATACTTTAACAGGAGAATGAAGGTCCAAAGTTTTAGGGTCCTGGTGCTTCCTGTCTTACTGTTTGATTGTGAGACTTGGCCGCGAACCAGTAAACTAAGGCAATGACAAGATGTCGTTGGTACTAGTTCTCTTGGAAGGGTCCTTGGGTACCGCTGGAATTACACTGTTACTTAGGGAGACTCGGATAAGGAGTCCCTCACCACTTGCATTGTGAGGGAAACAATGACAACTTTTTGGCCATGTAGCGTGTTTCCCGGTGCCTCAGCGTTGAGGATCCCAGCAGCTGGAGAAAGCCAAGGGGATGTCTACATCACCTGGCTGCAACAGATAGTTGGCTACTTTCGAGAGGTGGGGATGGACTGGTTGGCTGTCTGGGTGGTTGCTATCTAAGACCCAGGGTGGTTCTGTAATGTGGTGGATGCAGCGATGCAGGGCTCCAGCACATGCTTCCAGACCTGACCTGGCCTGATGTAAAGGGTGCCAAGTGTTTCACTAATGGGACACTTGTTATTGCTTCTGTTCCAATACAAATTTTCAAACCCAGTCAAGCAAATACAGTCAACAGTGCTATTGTCACAAGGCCACTAGTGTTCATGCTGATATACAGCATGAGTATAAGGGACTCACTATCGATGGCCTCAGAGTTGAAGGTGAGCGCTGTGTCCAGGGATAGACAGTCTACTGTCACCTCTCCACCTTGAATGCGGTACCAGTTGTGCCTCAGAGGAGTGGTACCATCAAACTTGTCATGGAAACCTGTCCTGGAGCTGTCATTCATACCTATCAGAATGTCATCCAGAGCCCACTGGGCAGAGTGTTTCCCTACAGAGATGGAGAGGAACAGAAAGAGACTGTTACATATTTTGAAGTCCTTCCCTGTATTTCTGTACTCCCCAATTATGTACTTACCCTGCTGTGGTTGCCACCACCGAAAGACTGTGTAGGGGGTTTTGGCTGATGGTGGCAGCTCAATGGTTACCACTTGAGGCTCCAGGAAAGAACTAAAATCCAGTTCCCTCAGGAACTGCCACTGGACACCGTTGTTGGTAGAGAACTGGACAATGACACCTAGGAGTAAAAAAACAGAGCATAGAGTGCAAAAGATGCAGAATATAGGAGTTTAGGCAGGAGCAGTATAGAATAGATTGGAATGGGGTGGGACACTAAGATGTAACACTTGTCTAATGGTACTGTTTTATATGATTTGCATACAGACTGCTGCAAGCTAAAGCTCCTCTCTCTGCAGATTCCTGAACTAAATATTAGAGACAACACTAGAGTTTGATCCTCTACATCAGTAAGGAGGAGGTTCAGATCTGCAACTTCACATTCATGGCTGAATTAGGAGATCTTGTAGCCTGATCAAAGAGCAGGAGTAAGAAGCATAGAGAAAAAGGGACAGCCAAATGGTGAATTGATAGATGTAGAGGGGCTCTTCTACAGACTGCACTTCCCAGGAACAACCACATGAATGCAGCAGTGAGCCTAAATACATAGACGACAGCTTATTGACACAATACTGTTCCAGTTTAAAGATTACCTTCATTGCGAGAGCGAGGCCTGGTGCAAGTGGGTCCCAAACTCTTACTGCCAATTCTGATATAAAACTGAACCAACCTGTAGGCATATAATAATCAAATAAAGTTTAACATTTGATAAACTTCCACTCAACTCTCCAAAACAAAACAGAGATTTAAAGAGTCAGTCCGACTTACCGTGTGTTGGTGGTGTCTAGAGGCACAGTGTGTGCTTCTCTCCTCCCAGGGCTGCTGAAATAAAGGGCTTTGCCCTCTCCGATGATGCCACAGCCCCCTCCAATTTGTCCTCCACTTAGGCTCTGCCAGAGTGGGCTGAGCTTCCCCTCAAAGCCCTCAGTCAGCTCGGTTGGGCTAGCCACAGATGGCACGCAACTGTCCTGTTCCACTATCAGAGACAAAAACAGACAGGGAATCATGCATAATTAAAGACATGGTTATACAAAGAAGAAAATGAGAAGTAAATCTGCTTGTACCTGTGTATCCCATATCACAGAAGCACACTCCAGAGATGCAATCTCCATGGCCCCCGCAATGGTTTGGACAGGGCTCAGAGATGTAGACCCCATCTAACGCAAAAGCAGGTGCATCTCTGAACACGCTGCTCTCCTGGAACCAACGGAATCTGGTTTTACTGTGGAAATAAGAAAACAGCATAGAGGAAAAAATCAGAGAGAGTGCCTTGTTTTTAAAGCTTTTAAAAATTCTGATTATTTAAGAGCTCCATCTGCATGCCAGTTTTCATAGCTACCTGGCTGCAACATTGCGTGGTATGACCACAGTGACCCTGGTCCACTGTTCATAGTCTCCAGTGTTGTAGACGGTGGGCTCTCTGAGCTCACGACCACTGCCCTCACAAACCCCTGCACCTGGGGATCCTGGGTAGCAGCCCTCTCTCACCAGGGCCCAGGTACGCCCGGCATCGTGGGAGTACTGTAGCAGAACTGGAGCAGACGCGCTGAACTCTGACTCACAACCTATATCCAACTGGTGGGGAGGAACAAGGAATGGAGGCACCCTTAATTAAGGGAAAATTTAATTTAGCTATATATTCCCCATAAGAGTCATAATCAAACTGGAAATCCCAAAATACTTTATCCCTTCCCACTAGTCATCCATATGTGATGTTGTAATTACACCAGTGGCAGAAAATAGTCTTGGAGTGTCCTGATATTGGTAAAATATTCTGCACTTTTCCACACTTTTTCTTATGAGCACCTTAAATTGAAGAGTGTAGCCGTGACGCAGGGCCAGGTCCCTGGTGACTGCAACCCGGTCCCCATCGGAGCGTCCAAATACCATGGCAGAGGGCGTTGAGGCACAGAAACTGCTGTTGCTTTCCCTCTCCATGCCTTCATTACCGAGCATCAGCCACACACTCATCTGGTTCAAAGGGTAGTCAAACGCTGGCTTCTCATAGAAGTTCTGTCGAGATCAAGGTGGTGTTTAGTGATGCCTTTTATGCAAAGGTAAAACATTCAGCATTCATAAGGGTTGAGTGGACATTTTACATTAGTTTGGCTGAAACTTTTTTTTAAAACAAAAGTAGTAATATAATATTGATAAAACACTGTTTTTCTTCTTTTGCCATTAGGGCTCGCCACAGCAGATCATCCATCTCCATCTCACCCTGTCCTCTGCATCTTTGTCCGTCACACCAACCACATGCATGTCGGCCCTCACCACATCCATAAACCTCCTCTCTGGCCTTTCTCTTCTCCTCCTGCCTGGCGGCGTCATCCTCAGCATCCTTCTCCTGATATACCCCGCATCCCTCCTCTACACATGCCCAAAACATCTGAGTCTCTTATGTGTAGCAGAAAATGTGCTCCAACTGATTTCTGACCTGTGGGAGAGTAGGATTGGCCATGGGGATGATGTGCTTCTCCCTCTCAGACAAAATGATGACATCATCAATTGCCCACTGATCATAGCCCTCTCCAGAGTGAAGAGGTTGCCACCAGCGGAAGCGTGTGCAGGGCGTCTTTGACGCTAAGGGCAGCTCGTAGTGAACAAACCTGAGAAAGATGGAAAAAGAGACATGTAACAGTGCAAAGTGAGCTGCTAAAGATAAGTACAGTGCACATCCTTTATTCGTGCTCGGATCTCTCACCGAGGTTTGGTGAAGTCTGTGAAGTACATCTCAGCGATGAGGCCCCAGCTAATGCCACCGTCGTTGCTGTACTGTAACAACACCCCCTCCTCCCTGCTGTCCGCCTGGTTACACTCTGCCCAATCTCCGCCTACACGTAGGTAAAACTGTACAAACTCTGCCCATTCAGTGTCCAGGTCCCAGCTCACCAGCTGCCTCAGCCCAGCCTGTCAAAACATATAATACATTTGTTAGGAACAGTCAGACTCAAAGCATGAGATTTTTCAAAGTCATTTTAATCACCCTTTGGTACAAGAAGAAAGTCCCATATACACCCTGAGGCCAACCGGTGCCCTGTGCTTATCCCCGAAAATCCCCGAAATCCATATTGTGAAGCGAATTTACTATTCTCCATGGATGTGACGCCAGTACATCACAGGTTACTTTCCCAGCCGGGGCTGGTACCCATTTACAGCTGGGTGGACTGGGACAATGCAGATGAAATGTCCTGTCCAAAAAGACAGATAGGTAGTGTGACCGGGAATTGAACCCAAGTCTATATATTGGTAGTCTAACTCCTATCCCACTGATCCACGTGCTCTGCAAAGTGCAATGTAATATATAATCTACTGTATATTCTCCAGCGTCTGAGCTAATGCAGAGGTCAAAGGTCAATGGGATTTTTTTACTCTATGTTTTTATTTAGAACACTCAGAGAGTGCATTTCACAGTCGTGACTTCACAATCCACCACTTTTGAAAATGTAGATGTGCAGCAAAACAACATAATTATGTTGTGGAAGCTTTTTTTCCATGTTAGTTTTGCAAGTGATGAGAAAATATGATGAAAGAAAAATTGCTACACTTCCCAAAATTAAGACATGCTAAAAATTTCCAGAATTGGCACCAAAAACTATCCACTTGTTCCTTTGGCTAACCCAACATCAAATTACACAGAAATTTATGAAACGTTTGTTGATATATCATTTGCAAACAGATACATAATGTCTGTGACCTAATTCCATTTCTTTCATCTAATATGACTTTGCCTGTTCTACCTTGCTGAAATATAAGGACGATCCCGATGACACGACTCCACAGCCCATGTCTGGGGTGACCACCTCTCCACCAATCACCTCCTGCCATGTGGCCAGCAGTGCATCTTGGGACTCAAAGTCAGAGAGTACGCTGGAGGAGAGAGGGGAGGATGGCTGGCAGTCAGTTCCAGAGAAGCCATCGTCACACCTGTGAAAGATATATTACATATATAATATATAAAGTATATTATATATACTTTAATATAGAGCTCACAAACATGCAGCATGGTGTTTGTGTGTGCATGTGTGGTGACCTGCAGTGGCCATGGTCACACCAGCCATGCCCGTGACACATGTTGGGACATTGCTGGCCAATGTAGATGTCGTCCAGAGCCCACTCGTCCTGCTCTCCATAGTAGTTCTGGATCCAGCGGAATCGTGTGGCACTGGACCTGAACACAGAATGAACGCATATAGATGGAAGAACATTTTTGAAATATTGATTTGATTGTCACCTATGAAGTCCCGGAGTGACCACAGAGACATAAAAATATATGTTGAGGTCACATTTTACTACAGTGAGCACACGACACATTTTCCGGACAGACTGGAAAATCACTCAGGGCCCTTGGGCAAGGTCTTAATCGACAAGTTGCTCCCGGTGTGCAGTTGACCGCCTTGCATAGCAGCATGCTGTCATCGGTGTGTGAGTGTATGGGTGAATGGGTGAATGTGAGGCATCATTGTAAAGCGCTTTGAGCATCTGCTTCAGATGGAAAAGTGTTACAGAAATGCAGTCCATTTACCATTATGTTCCCACGTTTTGATTAATTCATTTTAATTAATCCAGAGTAAGTACTCTACCTTGTGCTGACATTTTTACTCCCACAGATATTCCGTATGATAGCAACCAAGTCTTCTTGTTGGATGCAGCCCCTAAGACTTCACTTCACCAGTGAAGACTCATCAAAGTCTGAATTTAGGCAAAAATGAAGGCTTCCTTTAGGCTAATAGCATAAAATAAAAATGGAAAAATGTACCTTTAATGGAGACTGCAGATGGACACGAGGACTTTTAAGGAGGTGACAGCTAGAATGAATGATTTGGCCTTATCCACAGCCAAAACGATTTCATTAATTATCTTGTGCACACAAATGAATCAAAATTCTATGTCATGCACGTAATAGCATCTTGAACATTTGATGTAGTAAAACATGGCCTCAATTTATTTATTTTCTGTAGTCATCTCATTTGTAGCAGATGAAATGTATAACAAAAATCTTAATTACAAGAATGACAGTGATAGGTGACATACTGCCGACATCATCACACTCCTGTATATTCAGAAATCGGCTTTTCTTATGGGGATAACAATTTGTGATTTCAGGTTTCCTGCACAAAGATTAACCTTAATGTGCGTTCATGTGGGGTTCAGGTTGTGCTTGAGTCTGAAAATAATGTCAGAGCAAGGGCAATACCATCATCACATCATCGTGACGGTTTAAAGGCAGGCTGTGGAAATGAATGTGGGATTACAGTGCAGGTGCATGCTTGTATGTGACTGTGAACGTCTTGTTGCTGCACGTGCAGCAATGACAAACAGGGGTAGAGATGTAGATAGTCAGGTATATATCAGGAATTATACAGCAGGGAGGTTTCCCCGCCTGCTGCTTTGGTGACCCATATCAACTCCGACCTCGTTCTGGTCGCGCAGAGAGCAGGCAGGGAATGTTTTATTATCATCTACTACCATGACCCCCTGACCTTTTGTCGGATATAGGAGGAGATTAAACCACCTTAATTTAAGAGCTGGGAAGTGGAATGAAATGGAGGTGGAGGTCATGGTGCTCAGTGAGAAAGGTTTATGTCCTTATTTCAGCACAAGCGGTGTTACAGTTTCTGTTCAGTATGTCATATAAATAATCACACTATTGGTGGTCTATATCAGTCTAACTACAGTCAAAATTATGCAGTCTGAATATATTGTAAATTCAAATGTAACTTCACTTGAGCGAGAGAAAAAAATTTAATATAGGGCTGCAGGAACAAATTTTTTGATAACGGTGCCTTAAAGGAGTCATATTAGACACATTTTAAACAAGCTAACATAGGTCACCTGGTGTGTTAAAAACAGATATTAAAACAACACTGACATGATGCATCCTATTTTATTTTACCTTTATTTAATCAGGAGTAAAAGACTCATTGAGATTAAAATCTCTTTTTCCAAGAGTGTCCTGACCAAGACAGACAGCAACACAAAATGTTACAAAACAAAGAACTAATTATAAGAATATCAAAATATTCATCAATTTTTGAAACATCTACAACCAGTTGTAGCTGTTTTCAAGTTATTTAGAATCACTTTAAAAGTGTTCAATGAGACCAGCTACCGAAGATTTAGGTGATTCTGCAACTGATTCCAAGCAGACAGAGCAGCATACTTAAGGGCCCTTTTCCCCAGTTCAGTACGCAATTTGTAGTCCGAAATTATTCTCTAAGCAGTCAGAATCAGTATCCCTATTTGCTAATTAGTTGCTGACCTCGATTTCATTCGCCTGCAGATTTTGAAAATGTTCAATACCCTGGTGGAGAATGAATGACTGCTTATTTTTGCTAACTTGTCTCTAACTATTCTCAAACTAGTCTTTTTACTCACCAAGGAGTCTTCAATAGACAGCTACCAAGTCACTCCCCCGGTCTGTCGCCCGGTTCGCTTCATTTGCTACAAGGTCGAATCATGGTCGAAATGCCATCGGCGGTGGTTAGCCTCTAATTAACGACTTGAGGACGACAGACATACGGCCGCTTAGCGAATATTCATCAAATATTCTTCAACAAGACGCCCAGTGGTCGTCTAATTCATTAAACGGCTGTCACAAAGTGGCAAATATGTCACCTCAATGCCACCACAAACATGGCCAAATTCGTCGAGCAGTCGTCTAAAAATTCAGTCGTCACAGTCGCCAAACAGTCATCTCTCAATGAGATACCAGCCTAAGGGCGGACAGGGCAGACCAAACCACCCGGTCCTAAAAACAAACTAACAAAAAAAAAAAGCTTTCCTTCTGAGAGAGGCATCACTCCCCTTTTCTCCCAGAGATTGTGTGAACTGTGTGTTGCACAGAGCACAGATGATACCGGCTGTCATGTACAGAATTGGTGAATTATGCTTATTTTATGCTGTGTTTTCATTACGGACCAACACATTTATTCTTAATAGGGGTTTCCACGTTCATAATGTTGAACACCGCCCACACCGAACTGTGCTGCTGACGTCTTGCTGACGTCATGCACCGTATCGGTGTACGTTGTGATGTGTTGTCACGTGACGGGAGGACCCACAAAGTGGTGTGACAATTTTTGAAATGTTCAAGATGTTGATGTGCCGTCTTGTGTTATGTCTTGATGATGTATGGGTGCATTTTGACCACACAGGTCTTTTTAACAGTAACATGTCTGCTTCTACTGTCATTCAATTCAATTTATTTATATAGCGCCAAATCACAACATAGTCTCCCCAAGGCGCTTCACAAGGGTAAGGTCTAACCGTACCCACCCCCTGAGCAAGCACAATGGCAACAGTGGTAAGGAAAAACTCCCTGGATGTTTTATAAGTATAGGAAGAAACCTCAAGCAGACCAGACTCAGAGGGGGGACCATCTGCTATGGCCATACTATCAATGACACAGAAATACAAAAATACAAAGTACAAAGTCCAACAAGAGATATAACACATGCACAGAGAGTCCAATATATATATATATATATATATATATATATACACACACACAATCTTCCCAATCCATCTACGTCGACTCTGATGCCGTGTGTTGAAGTCCTGCAAATGGTGAGGATGAGGAGTCCAGACGCCGACAGCTGGTAATCCAGTCCGCAGTCCAACTTCGGCTGCATGCA
>OMMV01027347.1:0-10251 GCA_900302635.1 Chatrabus melanurus
CACTTGTGCTCTGGATCCCATCCCATCCACTCTTGTCAAGGACTGTCTCCCAGCCACCTCCACACTCATCACAGACATCATTAACTCCTCCTTCAGCTCTGGTTCAGTCCCTCAAACACTCAAACTGGCTGCTATCACACTCCTCCTCAAAAAACCTGGACTCAACCCTGACATGACAAATTTCCAGCCGATCTTCCCTTCCTGTCAAAAATACTTGAACGTGTTGTCGCCTCTCAAGTTAAGGCCCACCTCATCTCCAATGACCTGTTTAAACCATTTCAATCCAGTTTTTGCTCACAACACAGCACTGAAACAGCCCTCCTTAAAGTCTCCAATGACCTCCTCCTCTCCTCAGACTCTGGCCACCTCAACATTCTCATCCTCCTCGACCTCCTCACAGCTTTTGATACCATCAACCACACCATTCTTCTCTCCCGCCTTTAATCCTCTCTCAGCATCACCAGCACTGCCCTCACCTGGCTGCGGTCATATCTCACTGACAATAGTCCAACAACATCAACTGCACCTCCTCCATCGCTCCTCTGTCCCAAGGCATCCCCCAGGGTTCAGTGCTTGGTCCTCTTCTGTTTATACTCTACATACCTTGGTAAAATCATATGCCATCATGGTCTCCATTTCCACTGCTACGCCAACGACGTCCAGCTCTACATCGCCACCAAATCCATCACCACTGCAACTCATTCCACTCTCACCAACTGCCTCACTGTAATTGAGTCCTGGATGCAAACAAACTTCCTCAAACTCAACTGTGACAAATCTGAGATGATCATAATCGGTCCCAAATCCCTCTCCAAAACCACCCACAAATTCTCCCTCACCATTGACAACTTCACCAGAGAGGTGAACCTCTCTCTCAGGTGTCAACACACACATGCGTATCCTTGGAGTCATTTTTGATAACAACCTCTCTTTTGAACATCACATGAACCATATAACCAGAACTGCCTTTTTTCCACTTCAAAAACATTGCCTTTCTACACCTTTCACTCTCCTTCTCTGCTGCCGAAACCTTGATTCATGCCTTCATTGCATCCAGGATAGACTACTGCAACAGCATTCTCTACTGCATCTAAAGTCCTCAGTAAACTCCAATACATCCAGACCTCTGCTGCTTGTCTGCTCACACACACTCACTCCCATGATCACATCACCCCTGTCCTCAAGAATCTCCACTGGCTTCCACTGTCACTCAGCGAATCCAATGAAAAATCCTCCTCACTCACAAAGCCCCCATAACCAGGCCCCCTCCTACCTCACTGACATGGTCCGCCATCATACTCCTTCCCGCAGCCTCCGCTCCTCTGATGCCAGCCTCATGACACCACCACTCAGGGCCAAGCACCAGACCTTTCTACATTGAACGTGGGGGATAGAGCCCTCTCCATTGCTGTCCCCCCCCTCTGGAACTCTCTCCCCAAACACATCCGTGACTACACCAACCTGTCTACTTTGAAGACTCGCCTTTTCAACTCTACTTTTAATGTATGATCATTACTATGTTTTATGTTTTGTTTTGCTGCTTTCTTTGTTTTTAATTCTGTAAAGTGTCTTTGAGCATTGTTAAAAGTGCTGTATAAATAAAATGTATGATCATTAACTTGAATGCTTTTCTGGGGATCCTGCACATGAAAATCAGTGAGAAATGTTCTTGACGTATTGCATTGATTTGAATAAATCTAAGTGTTGTATTGGAAGTTTTGTTCAGTATGCATTAACACGCTGCTTCGCATTAAATAAGCAACAAGTCTATTTTATTCACACAGAACACCAACAGTGCGTGTCAGTCTCGCTGTTTCATTGCATGGTGTCGATGCAGTGATAAGAGGCAGCGCACCCGTGGTGAAAGTTAAAAATAAATAAATAAATCGCACTCCTTTTCTTCTAATATACACCTTCTGTGTTTCTGACGGATGGTGTATGTTATGTAAACTTCTTACTGCAGCGCTTTCAACATAAGTAAACACGTTTTTCCATGTCCGTTTTTTTCCTGCTCACAGAGACTGTGCAGGCGTGTAGCCAGAAGGGCGAGGGGTGGGAACGGCCCCCTCAGAATGAAGACATTTTTGACTTATTTTGCACATAATACTGTTGTTAATAATAATGAATATATTTTTAACACCTAAAACATTCAATCAATATTACTTTTTTCTTTCTTTTTTTTTTTTTATTACACTTAAATCTTTATTTATAATGGAAAAAAACAAACCCATGAACAATAAGAAAACAAGAACAACAACAAAGTTTGCCTGGAAAGTGACATTTCTAAGTCCTTTCTAGCTGACGTGAGTTTTTCTTCAGTTTCATTCCGATGTCGTCAAGTCGCCTAAATCAATATTACTTCAGATTCCACATCAATATGTCATTTAGTCATGAATCAGTGTATTTGGATGGGACAAGCAGTCATTAAAATATGTGTGCGGCTCTGGGTTCAGTTACGTGTGCGTCATTTTGACATCATACTGGCAACATTAAACAATTAACACCTTTTACTAGACTTTCTATAACTGGGAAAGCAGTCACAGACATAGAAAATATAAAAAAAAATTTTTAAAAACCATTTCAGCGATTGGAAAAAAGTCACATGACTGCTGTCAGGGTCCAAGAAGTCACTTTCTGCTTTTCACTTATCACTGACTGAGCTCTGTGACATGGATCTGGATTATAGGAAAAGCAAAGGCTGATGGTGATATTCTTAAATTTATATATTCTAAAACATTTCACAGGAGGGGCAACTGACTGCTACACAAAAAAAAAAGGCGCACAGGCCACACACACACACACACACAAACAAACTGCTTTTTAAAGCACTTCAGAAATGTTTGTTCTTGTGTCTTTGGATAATCTACTGCTTGGTGGTGATTAATGGCAATGAGGACTTTCAGTTCCAGATATTGGTTAGTTTTCTACATCAAGCTGTCAGAAAGGGGTTTATAACTTTAATTTTGTTACTTAAACTGCCAAAACTCACCAGAAAGCATCATTTTAAAAAGTTTCCACCTCCCAAACACTTTACACTTTTGTTTCACAATGTTAATATACAAATGGCAGCTTTAGATGAGCACAAATTTATGCTGAAAATACACCAAAATATACCATTTTTTTTCAAAGTTTTCCAGGGGAGCATGCCCCTGGACCCCCCCCTAGAAGGACATCGCACCTGTGGCACTCGTACAAGCCCACTACACCGCCTCAGTGGCTGTCTCACCATGGGACTCAGCCTTGAGGCTTGAGACTCAATTTTTCTTACTTGGTGTGTCCCAGGACTCATCGCCTCAAATTCCTAACCCTAACCCTGATAAAGTGAAATTATGGAAGATTAGTGCATTGTGAGGGTGGACTATCTGGTTCTGAATGGTGACCACCTTTTCAAATGTGTTGTAGCATTTTATCCTGGGGACTACCCTCCCCCTTCTTACTTGATTTTTAGTGATACCATTGGGTATGAATGCATGCATATCCCCACATACATATTTGGTTTCCATCCATTTAGCCTCCACCAATGCCCCAGGCTGTACCATGTGCTGGTGGATGATGGTCTGCATAGAATCAGAGTCCACAAAGGCCCAATGTCTATGCCCTTACCAGTAATTTTTAGATCCTCTTCAGGCTGGGGATGCCGTTAGTGGGCTGACTACCTGGATCACCTGTCCAACTTGCTTCTGTTCCAACAGAGGTGATCTGGGCTCCCACACCACCAACACAGGAATTTGAGTGCCTCCGTGGGGAGTGCCAGGCCATACGGTGACTGCAAGAAGCTGAAAAGAGAGAAAAATGAGTTGTGTTCAGTTTGGGGACATGGTACTGGCAGAGTGAACTGGTATGAGCGGTCAGGTGTGGGTGGACCTGTGGTTTTGGCTGCAGTGGCACCGCTGAATGTACCCAAGCGCTCTGTCTCTTTCTCACATGCGAGGCCTCAGATGATCTTCTGCCAGTGTGATGGCTTACTTGAGCCCGTCCAAGTGGTGGTACTGGAATCACACAGAGGTATTGTCAAGGAGTGAGTGGTTAAGCTGTTCTATCATAACATTCAACTAGAGCCAAGGATTGGCTTGATTGAGGCGCCATTGCACACATCCAGATGGATGATCGGCCAGTTTCAACAGGAAGAGTGGTGGTGGTGCCTGCCCTCGATTGCTTTTTGGGGCTTTGCTTGATGTGGTCCATTTTTGGAGGGCCTGATAATCCCATCAAGGCCACAGGAAGCTTTTCACTCTGTTCCTGACAACATTAGGGAATAGTTATGATGCCAGGTCTGCCTCCTACTAGCTGTGGGCAGCCGCAATGTCTTCTTAGATACTAAGAAAGGTCTCTGGATCATTCTACTCATCCATTTTTGTCAGCCCTGTGCTTGTGTAGGAGGAAGTTGTTTAGGGCCTCACTGGCATGGAGTATTTGGTGGAGAGTTGCACAGTTGCCCCACTGAGCCTGAACGATCTCCAGCAATGCAACTGTTTGCATCTTGTCTTTGTGCTGAGATGGTGTTCTACCTGCTGTTTAGTAGGTTCCTCTGTCTAAGTGTACTGCTGGTTCATGATCATTGGAAAACAAACACACACACACAACACCACAGAATTTAGAGCACGAAAATGAAATAATAGATCAGTCTATACCCCTCCCGTGTACTGACATGGTATGGATGGAAGCTACCCGACTTCCCCGTATGGTCTTCTACAGGGAGCTGGCTGACAGAACCCATCCTCATGGTGGACCAAGGAAGTGTTGGAAGTACTTCCTCTAAAAATGTATCTACTCCTGCAACAATCCTCCCAGAGACCTCGAAATCCTTGCCGCCAATCGCAACACATGAAGATGAATTATTGCTGAAGGGGTCTGTCACTTCAAGCAAGAGCAAACCAGGATCCTAGGAAAAAATGAGCAGCAAGACATGAGCGGCAACTCAATCTTTCAGCACCTGCAGCTCATTTCCCCTGTCCACATTGCCCTTGGATCTGTGGATCGCTTATTGGCCTCTACTTCCATGTCAGGACCCATAGGAGGTGACCATACACCCGGTACAGCTTATTCAAACCACCTGTTGATTTCAGATAGTAATGTTATGCCGGGAGTGGATTTGGGGAGCATCGTCCATTATTTCCCGTTGCCATTGAATAAACAAAATACTTCACTCACTCACAGATGCATTTGGAATCGTTTGCATTAGACCATGGGCCCACAACCTTTTTTGCACCATGGACCGGTTTCGTTTTTGACAATGTTTTTGTGGACTGGCTGACAATGAGGAGGGTGGGTGGGGGCACTATAAGAAGAAGATGATGATGATAATAATAATCTCCCAATATTCAGTAGGAGACCTGGGCGTATTTCTCTGCAACAACATGATACCAAAGCAGCGGCATTTATAGAGGTGGTGGCTAGTAGCACCTTTTTTTTTCTTTTTCTTTTTTTATCCCTCTTGCTCATTTTTTTCCATTCAAAACAAAACAAAAACAAATAATGATAAATAAAAATGATTTTTTTAAAATCAGTGGGTTGGTTTTTAAGTGGAGGGTGCTTGGACTTTAGGTGCCAAAGCAGACTTGAGAGCTTCATTGCCTCATTAGACGGCATGTCTCCACATGTCGCACACAGCTTGGAGCATGCAGGTCATTAGTTGGACTAAATCTACCGTATGACTTTTATTTCCCCATTGAAAGAAGCGTTCTTCTTTTTTTGCAGTCTTGGCCTCTGCTGTCTCTGCACTGTCATCTTCGTTAGTTCTCCTTTTACCTCCTCTGAAGAAACTGTCAAAAGACGTGTGCATTTTTTTCATGTTTTTAGCTCGCTTAGTGCAGCGTGGTGGCCTAGCGGTTAGTGTGACTGCTTTCAAAGCTGAAGGTTCCCGGTTCAAGGCCACCCCTGCCTGTTCTCCATGTAATATGGAGTTGCATCCGGTGTAAAACCTGTGCCAAAATCTACATGCAGAGCCATGTCGGATCTGCGGTGGCAACCCAAAGTTGAAATTGGGAGAAGCCGAAAAATATATTATTACTACTTTCGATCAATATAATGTGGTCAATATGAAGGTGAGAGAGCTGTCGCTATCAGTGTAGCAAGCCATTGTTGATGGAAAAACAAAACAAACCTATCAGAGAAAACTGCAAAAACATTGGTTGTGGCCAAGTCAACTGTATAGCACATTCCTAAGAAGAATTTTTGATCGCACAAAACAATTGTGGTTGATGACAGGATTCTTTACCTGTTGAAGAAATGTCTGTATCATAGTGACCAGTCTCCAGATGTGTGTACTGCAGATCAGCAATCAGCAAGTCATTTGCACTAGTGTGAGTGGTACGCATTTTGTAGCATGACATGTTTTGTACACCAGAACAAAGCAAACCATATCTCCAAGATTTAGCTATGTGGCTTCTAGCAGCCAGTATCATGACCTGTGTGCCACTTATACCTAATTTACTGGTCACCACTTACCCAAATGTTCAAGTTTACTTTTGTTTTAGACATAACCAGTTAGAGTTTTATCAAAAGCTGTCTTTTTTTTTTTTTTGTGACAGACTGTGGCGAAGTTACTTGATCTATTAGGGACTCTGGACCAATGGATAAATGAGACTCCTCCTGTTGACCAGCCATCGCGCTTTGGCAATAAGGCCTTCAGAAGCTGGTATGCCAAACTAGACCAGGTGAGTACAGGGGCAAACCCTTTTCTTACAGTCCACTGTCGTCAGGGAACTTTCCTGCTCTAGACCGGGACAATGGTGTGTGTGAAACAAGTGAAGCAAAATGCAGGAAAAGATTAAGGAGAAGAAGAAAAAAAAGTTGATTCACTTAAGAACTTTTCAGTGTGGGTTATCGTCATGTTCGCATCAGTTGCGTTCACTTACTGATGGTATAAAAGGAACGCAGCATTCGCTCTCAACTAAACTAACATTACTATCCAATCAAAAACTGGTTGAGATCTAGCTGTAGCCGAATCCTATGCTAAGATGGTTTGATGGTTTGAAAAACTGCAATTTTTAACAAAACTTCAAAACATGTCCTAAGGAAATGTTACTTGTAACAATAATAACAGATGTATAAACAAAACAAAATGTATTTTGTAAGCAAAAAGGTTAGAACTACTTAAAACAAATTTCATGTTTTATCTAGCATAATTTTAAACTGTGACTGCTTGAAAGGCAGTACCTTTTATTTTAATTTTTCTTTTAACCATTTTGAGAGCTGCATTGTGATACAGTGGTTCACATCACATTGAATTTTATGAAATAGTATGTTTTATGAGAACAGTTAGCCATAGAAACTAAATTGCAAACTTCGACAGGAAAAAACTCTAAAGCAATGAGTTCAGAGTTGGGCGAAAATTCCAAAAAATGAGGAAAGAAAATTACATTTTGATGTGCTGTATTTCAAAAACAATTGCAAACATTGACCTAAAATTTGGGATTTGCCCATAACCCTTTGGTGTGCATCTGTGATTATTTATTTATTTTTATTCCCCCTCCAGAAAATTCTGAAAGGGTGACCTGGGAAATTACTCGGAAATTGTAATGACCCTAAGTGCTGTATGCCACACTGCTAACATAGTGTTAAACTTTGTAACATTCTCCCTGCTGTCGTTTACTGCTGTACTGTGTATAGTCCATTTCAATATTTGCTGAAAAAAAAAATGAAAGAGAAGGTACCAATAATGGGGCAACTGATGAGGGAAATGCATGTAACTTATCGTTGTATGACGCCGATGTAATTCCAGTCACAAAAGTAACATAAGTAACATTCAAACAAGTAATGGCAAGTATGTCATGAGAGAGAAAATGTTTTGTGAAATATTTTGTGTAACGGCAATATTGGGAGAGAAGATACAGTGGCCAAAATGAATTTTCTTTGCAGGGTAGCTGCACTCACCCTTGGAACCTAATGAGTACAAAGATCTTTAGTTGATCTTGTTTTGTTTTCCCTTTTTGTTTTATGAAGAGTGTTCTTGCATGTACTTACCGTTTCCAGGACCAGGGTTTCCAACTGGAAAGCACCTGCCCTGTATGTTTGCTAACTCTCTCTACTCCACATACAGCTAATTAACTCAGTCAGGAGTGCTCAGTCAATCCAGCTGGGAAACACCAGAGTTCATTAATCAGGTGTGAGTAGAGCAGACAGATGTGTAAAACATGCAGGGCAGGTGCCTCCAGGAGCACGGTTGGAGACTGCTACTGTAGAGAATGTTTTTTTTTTTTTTTCTTGGCACTCCATCCATCATAAAGAATTTCCCACTGCATCAAACTGAGATTTGCTGTTTCTGCACTCTGTGGGAGTAACTCTGCTGCTACCTTTCATCAGAGGACAGCATGACAGGGATGCAGGCACCTCTAGTCCCAAATGCAGTTCGACATCTTGTCATGCATTATGACTGGGATGGGGGGAAAACTGGTGAAATGGAAGAAGCCATTGGAGAGCACCAAGGGTCATGCCTCTGTAGGGTAGTAGCTGATTTGATGCTGAGGTGTCATTTACTGCACAGCAAAATCCGAGTCCTAACTTGAGGTGATTCATGTGGGCGGGTATGTGGAACACCCTTTTAGCAAAAATTACTATCTTAAGTTGCTGTCAAGGAGCTTGATAGACTCTTTTGCCGTTTGGTATTCTGAGGTTTGTAGATGTTAAAAAGGCCAGGTCATGGTGGGTCGGTACACCTTATGGTCTGATCACTCCAGTGACCAGTGTATTGAAGGAGTGGCAGTTGCTGTCATGGACCGGTGTCAGATATTACCCCTGTCAAAGAGTGTATTAAGAGACTCAGACTTAGGCACTCTCTGGAGGTCTTCTCTGTTGTCTCAGTGTAAGCTTAGAATGTGGTGAGTGATATTTTTGTGAGAGTGGCCTTTTACTCGCAGGTTCAAGACTGTCCTGGAGGTGAAACTACTGTTAACCTGGGCACATTTCATGTTGAATTTCATTGCGAGCACTGGCAGGGTTCTGTGATATCTAGTCTGAATATCTTCAAACAGGTGGAGATGCTTTTCCCCTGTTGTTACAAACATGGTGTGCTTCCATGCGATAGACTGGTATCATCCAAGCAGACTGGAAGAAAGGCCTTGTTGTCCCTCTCTGGAAAGTAAAGTGTGATTGCCTGAATTGCAGCAACTACAGGGGTATTGAACTGCTCTCTTTGCTGGATAAGGTAATTACAAGGGTCATTCTCAGTAGGATTCAGTGCAACCTGGTTACTGCTCAGCAATCAGAACAGCAGGCAGTCATTTGCCATCTACCACATCCTAGCTTTGTAGGTACTCAACAAACGCGGGCGGGAATATCAATAGGCTTCCGTTCAGCCTGCAGTGTTTGACTTGTTTGATCTGGCTGCTTTGTGGGACAACCTGATAATTCATGGTATCTGCAAAAAGGTGCTTGGACATCAAGGCCAGCCTATGTACAGGTACTGTGACTTCTGTGTTGATTGCAGAAAGTCTGACTTTTGCCACTTGACCTGCTTGCATGGATTCTGTGTTGGCTAAAGTTTTGGGTTCCATTGACATGGGAACTTGGTCACTGGAACCTGGAAACTGCGCAGAAACTGCACCCTATTCTTGACATAAACATCGGAGCCTCAACACCAAACGGACCACCACTACAACATTTGCCATGCTTATCTGGTTAAAATTTTGAAGTGTTGACTTTGTGAACGTGCTTAATTTAATTAATGTAGTGCAGTTGGGGCTTGCATTTAGAAGTTAGAAAGCTTAGCTAATTACATATTTGTAGCTGTATCTTGCTAGCTTACACTAGCCAGCTAGCAAGATAGAACCTCTGAACCTGAATAAGCAGGAAGCAACTACCGTATTTTCCGGAGTATAAGTCAGTTTTTTAAAACTAGTTTGTGAGGTTCTGTGACTTATACTCAAGTGCGGACTTGTATACAGAGAAACACGCATTAATTACTATTATTATTAATAATAATAATATTTATAGGGCTTTCCCAGGAATCAACGCACTAAAAAAAAAAGAAATGCCAGGAATAAAACACTGCAACAATGCACAAAAATCACAAATTAAAGAGTTTGGGGGTGGGGGGGGAAATCAAATTGACTCATTTTTATTGTAGTGTTTCCAACACTACTGTGGGTCAGGAATCTGTCCATCTAAGTCAAATAACATCCAATATGTTGTCCATCGCACGTTTATTTGTCCATCTTGCTTATTTTAAGAAGTTAAAAGTCCTTATGTTAAGTAACAGCACACACTGTGGTGTGCACATGTGCTACACTGAGCGCCCTTCTGTTGTTAAAC
>OMMV01027375.1:0-14028 GCA_900302635.1 Chatrabus melanurus
TGTGGGCAACCACAGCCTCCCAAATGCTGTTCAAAGAGGTGGATTGTTTTCTCTCGTTGTAAATCTCACATTTAAGAAGGACCCACAAGTTCTCAATCGGGTTTGTCATGTGAGGAAGGGGGCCATGTCATTATTCTGTCATCTTTGAGGCCTTTGCTGGCTCGCCAAGCAGTGGAGTACTTGGATGCATGTGATGGAGCGTTGTCCTGCAGAAAAATCATGGTATTCTTGAATGATGCAGACTTTTTTTTTTCTGTACCACTGCTTGAAGAAGGTATCTTCTAGCGCCGCGGTGGCGCAGCGGTCTAAGCGTCAAGCTTTGGCTTGGCGCAGCTGCCCCCGAAGACCGGAGGTTCGCTTCCCGGTCTTGTCAGGACGAGCCATCCGCAAAAATGTCCCTGGACGCCCCGGAATCATGGTACGGCGCTAGGCGGGCACGGCTTGGAGAAGGCGTGCCTAGTCATTCTGGCCACCGGGGGACAGGGGCAGAACGGTGAGTCCATGTTAGAGCGGTTGCTAATAAGGTTAAACAGGGGGGGTTTAATTGACCACTAAATTGGGAGAAAAAGGGAAAAATCAGAAATTTAAAAAAATTAAAAAAAAGAAGGTATCTTCTAAAAACTGGGAGTAGGGTTGAGAGTTGATTTCATGTTCGTCTCCAACCCAAAAAGGTCCAACTTGCTCATCCTTAATAATAGCAACCCATACCAGTACCCCCTCCTCCTCCTTGCTGGCATCTGACTCAAAGTGGTGCTGTGTGTCCATTAGTGATCCAGCCACGGGCCCATGCATCTGCTCCATCAAGAGTCACTCTCATTTCATCTGTTTATAAAACATTTAAAAAATCTGTCTTGAGATATTTCTTGGCCCAATCTTGACATTTCAACTTGTGAGTCTTGTTTAGTGGTGGTCGTGTTTCACCCTTCCTTACTGTGGCCATGTCTATATGCATTGAACACCTTGTACTTCTGAGCACTCCAGGTAGGTTGAGTAAAAACTACTTGATTCAAAATTTTCTATCACATTTTTAAATCCGTTTATTGTATCGATATGAGGGGGAGCTAAATTGATGCAGTATTGTGGGGGGGGGAAATGTAGCGATGCTCAGCTAACTAAAGTTCTGTGATTTAGAAAATGCTAACAAACGTCTTCTTCACTATGATAGATTCCTTATCTGAAGATAGTTCCTCAAGCAAGCTGATTTCAGTACCAAATGGAAAAATATTACCTTAAAGTGTAACTTAAATGTCTAAAGCTGCATGGTTTCGAAAGTCCCGTCTCTTATGGGTGTGAAAAGAGGTACATACAAGTAATAACACTTCACAAAAAATCTGCTAACATGTTAAAAGTAAAATGAATTTGACACATTTGTCTTGCACAGCTGGTGTGAAAAATGTAAACAAATGAAATGTTTGGTCTGGTTGCACAAGCAGCAGCGGGCGCCCTGCGATTAACAGTGAAGCTTCACAAGCGACTTGATAAGTCTGTCTGTCTTTATTTTATGTTGTGGTCAATGTGCATGTTAAAAAATGCCAACATGGCCCAAAATGGGAGGCTCACTGATCATCGCGTGCATCTATCAGAACCTGAAATTTCAGAGGTGAATATGCAGCAGTTTTTAATGGCATTACCTGTAAAAAATTTTGCAGACCCACTAATTGACTGATTCCATTAATCTTATGCTTGCCCTGCTAATTGTAGGGAACATCGAGATTGTGTACAGTGTTTAAAAATGAGCTTATGATTACATAACTCAAACTTGATATTAGAAACTAACGCCTGGATGTTCTTACAGCAAAGTGAAATATGTTTGCAAAGTACTTTTGGACAGCAGGTCTCTATGGGACCACAGTGGTTGGTTGACTCTGTACACGAGGATTCTAATGGCTGCACTGCGAATTTATTACCATTTTAAAGCCTATGTTGCACTGTAGCTGCAGAAAGACGTCTTGATTACTGGATGTGTGTGCTTCTGTTTGAACAAGTAGTTGGTGGTTATTGGATTTCTATTGTGGATTAGACGGTGGAAGAAAACCGGTTACAAAAACAACATTGCATCATATCGCTTTTGTGTTCATTTTCCACAATAATTCCACAATGGCCAGAGTGTTTTGTTTTGTTGTACGGAAATTGCTGACTGAACCTCCTTTTGGAAAAAGTAGGGCAATTCGAGATGATTGTGCCCTCATTAAAAACTCTTGTGGCATTATCGAGTCTGTCATTTTACTGGAGCGAGTTCACTGGACTGACAGCAGAAGGTGTCCCATACAAAGGTTCTTTCTGGGCCGAACCGGTCCCGGCTGGTTCACTTAGTTGGACCACCCAGACCGATGTAGTGGGTGACACGAGTGAACATTGTATTCCTCTGGGAACAAGACTGTGTAGCGGAATGGCTTTTCAGATCCGTTTCTTTCTGGGGGAAAAAGGACTAATATCAGAATACAATGTAAAGTATGTCCCAAACAGCAGTGTGACCTTGAGCTTACACAATTTATCCTAAAATACTTAAACTTGTGCTTTGGTTGACCTACTTTTGCTAAAAGAATGTTAACATCGCATCTTTACGTACACACATAAACGATTCTCCTGCTGCTTTTAAACAATAAATGTATGAACTGTACAATTTTTCAGCAGGAACTTATTACTTTTTGTAACTCGTTCCACTTCCTCTCTTCTCAGCATTTTGGCAAAAAATTTCTGCCTTCACAAAAGTGTTAATGCAGTAGAATGCCGTGTGTGTCCGCCGTGAACAATTCGAACTCACTAATTCCTCCCCCCAAGTTGCCATTGGCCTAGTTTTATGAAACTTGGCAGGTGAATACTTCTGGGTGTAACTGAGTTTGATGTTTGTGGGGGGGGTTCAAATTTTTAGTCTTCTGGACTTAGTCTCTGAAGCCTGTTTGCTGTATAGTGCTTAGTCATTCATTTATTTTCAGGTTCCCATTGGTCTAGAACAAAGGAGGTGGGGGCTGTTCCCATCTCTGATGAGTTCTTGTTGTATTAATAAACTTGGTTTCTCTTTGTAACATCACCAAGACCCACCACATCTTTAGTCGGAATTGCTGTAACACTAATACCACAAAATGATGCAGTCTTTTCTACGTTAAAGTACGAATAATGTTAAGATTATTAGTGTTAGGACCTTAGAACTGCTTCCTTTCTAGATCTTGTCTGCAAGCTGTTTTAACGTGGGGAGTTACAGCATTGGAATAAATCAAATTGCTCAGAATTACAGAAAA
This sequence comes from Chatrabus melanurus, assembly GCA_900302635.1. NCBI lineage: Eukaryota > Metazoa > Chordata > Actinopteri > Batrachoidiformes > Batrachoididae > Chatrabus > Chatrabus melanurus. The sequence goes on from OMMV01027375.1 coordinate 3,240, forward strand.
TATTTAAGGGCCATAAAGCTCGGAGCCAATGTGACAATCAACAGCAAGGAATGTTTTGTGCGGTCTGCTTGTGGCAGGATATCTGTCAGATAATATAAATATTATTTAAGAAAATTCATATCTGCTGGCTCGCTGCAGTGGGTCACGTGACGCAGCAGCTGCTGAGAGCTTGACCAGTTGGTCCGTTGTCTTAACAAATGGAAGTGAGCACATAAACGGAGTAGAAAGCCCCAGTCGTGCAGACTCGCTTATTGACTCACTATTTGTAAGAACGTTGGCCTGCTGTTTATATCTCAAAGCTCTTAGCTGAGATGCCGTCATACTTTTTTGGTATGTTTAGATGGTTTCGGTCTTCTGCTGGATTCAAGCAGAAGATGTGAAGGCAGAGTCGAGTTTATGTTAACTGTGCTACCCTAAAGATTCTGAGGAAGGGAGCGTCCGCCCCCCCCCCGCCTTCAGTGTAATTCGCTCTGTTTAGGGGATTTAGTACTGCTACCAGGTCAGGTTGGGAGCATGCGCTGGTGCAGCGTGTCAGTGTCCCAATTTTTACTTGAGTACAGAAAAAAATTAATCCAACATCGCTGAGAGTTCCCTGCATGATGCGCCGTGGCAGACATGGTGATACACCAATTAAGTCCTCATAATAAACTATTTTTACTGCTTTTTATGCAGCCATGTAAGGCAGCGAGGTGGCCAAGCGGTTAGTGCGATTGCTTTCAGAGCACAAGGGTCCCGGTTCGAGGCCACCCCTGCTCATTCTCCATGTAATGTGGAGTTGCGTCAGGAAGGGCATCCAGCATAAAACTTCTGCCAAGTCAACATGCAGATCCATGTAGGATTTGCTGTGGCGACCCCAAGTTGAAATTGGGAGAAGCGGAAAGAACTTACTTACTTACTTGTGCAGCCATGTGTGGGGTTAAAGATGCATTGGCAGGCAGGGGGGGCAGTTTTAATTATTGAATGACCAAGTATACATTATAGTTCTCTTGGGGGAGGGGCTGTGTATTGTTTATGTAAATATGATTTATGACATACAGCTTCTAGAGTAATTAATTTTTCTCATGGCCTAGTGCAGAGGTCTCCAACCCTGCTCCTGGAGAGCACCTGCTCGGCATGTTTTCCATGGCTACCTGCTCTTGTCACACCTGATCAATTAACGTTGGCGTTTCCCAGCTCTTGATTGGCTGAGCACACCTGACTGAGTTAATTAGCTCTGGGTGGAGTAGGGAGAGTTTTTATAAAACAAAAAAAAATGCAGGGCAGGTGCCCTCCAGGAGCATGTTTGGAGGTGCTTGGTCTACTGTTGCAAAAGCAAACAAAAATCTATTGAATATTGAATCTGCACCAAAGTATCGTGATGCATATCATATCGGGAGATGAGCCTTATTCCCCACCTTTATTTATTCATTTATCTGTTATCTGGTCATATTAGTTGGATCGGTCTGCAGGTCAGGCAGGATACACACGTCAAGTCGCCAAGCGTTCAGTGCCACTCGTTTTGCTAAACTACATGGACAAAATTATTTTTCCCAATCTTGTCACCAGACGGTAAAACAAATTATATTTCAAATACCCATTTTGCTTTGTGTAGCTCTGTCTGCTCCAAGTGTCTCTGGATCATAGTTCAGGTTCTACGGGTAAACCTACATCTGACACTTAGAATTCGCTGGCAGTTGATGTTGGGGGAATGGAGGCACTTACAGAGTGCGCTCTGTTGACTACCACCTATACTGTTTGTTTGACAGAGCACGGTTTCCTTGTTGGTATCTGGCAGTTTGCTGAGGGGGGAAAAAAAACATAAGGTACACAGGTTTTGATCTAAAGCCCAAGGACAGCAAAATGACTAGAGGCAAAGAAAGAATAGATTAAGTGCAATCAAGATGAGCAATTGTTAAAGTTAAAACTACAATTAAAGTGAGATTATGAGTGACAGCACAGGTTACACCTCTGGATATTGCCCAGGGCTACATAAAGATCCTAAGCCTTTAACTGTGGCAACCGCTCGTATTGCCCATTGTGCAGCTGTAGCACTATCACCATGTTCCACCACCCCGAGGCACAATGTGTACTGGTCATCTGTGTGTATGGATGTCGCTTTCACTTGTGTCAGACAGGATGAGTGTGTGTGTGTGTGTGTATTCTGGGGAAACATTTTGTCCAGTTCCTGCTTGTATGAATTAAACTAAATGCCACTCAAAGGGCGACTCCAGCAGGCAAGAATCCGTAGGTTTGCTCAATCCTGTTAATGTGGAACAGCATTTACTTAGAGCCGCTCTGCATCTACCCGCGGCATCTTTGTTTGCAAAGCGGTGCCCCCAAATCCTGAGGTTAACACGCTGACCGCTCTGAATGGTCACGGAAAAGAAAAACGGTGAATTGGAACAACAGTACAGTTGGTGTGGGAAACCACTGACAACCTGTTGGCAATGCAGTCGTCATCTTTCCAGGTTATTGTGGTCTGTCCATTACATGGGACAGACCACCTAGCGATACTCCACATGGGGAGCCCAACCCCATGTCAGTCTGTCTGTTATGATGTCCCGCCAAGTGACCTCTCTGTCATGTCTCAGCAACCACTTACGATAGAGACGTGATGTTTGGCTCATATGAAAGGTCTTTGGAAGGGCTTTCATGATGTTAATTTGGTTGCTATGGTAACCATGGTTGCTGAGGAAAACATTCTTTTTTTGAATATCTCAGGAACTACTTATGATGGACACTTTATGTTTAGGTCATATGAAAGTTGCTGTATATTGACTAAGTAATAAAAAAGGATTGTTTTCTTTTATTATCATTTCACTGTCTACATTCTGAATAAACTGTAAGACCCGTTGAAGGCCTCCTTTCTGTCTCTCAAAACAATGTTTATGCCACAAAAGTATTTACTTCACAGGCAAAGTTAAAGTGCATATCTTTGTCCAGCCAACATTATTTTTTTGTTTAATTCTATACCAGACTACAAATAATTTCTTCCAAGTCATTCACTTGTGCGGGGCCTGATATAGCTGATTAAAAAATAAAATAAGCCAGAGTGAGTCTGGAAAAACGCAAGACAGATCCATACTCGTTTTTATCCAAATTCAGGACGTCACGTCGGGATCTGACTTTTAGCTACCCGAACCTCCGCGCACACTGCCGATGTGATCCGTCACGTTTTTCCAATCCGTCCGGGTGGGGTGCGGACAAAACGCTCCCACTTTTCTTTCTCAATACTTTATCCGTGGGAAACGTGTGCACATTGTAGCCATCACGACTGGTGTTGCTGAACCCTCCCACAATGCACCGGTTTACCATTTCGAAGGAATCCACGTGAAAATACACAAACGCCCAATTCCAAACATAAACAATATTCCTTTCTTTCCTGTCCGCTTTGGATCACTTGCCAAAATGGCTCTGAGGGGAGGAACCCAGGGTGACGTCACGGAAATCAAGATTCCCCACGAACTTCACATTCTGAGCTTCTCAAGCAGCAGGTGGAGTCAGGATAAAGTCCCCGTGTTTATGGCTTAATATCTCATGGCCGACGGCACCAAAACCAAAACGCAATACATCAATATTTTCATAATTTTAATTTATTTTGAATAATTAGCTCATTTGCCATTCCATTTTACCTAAGATATGCACTTTAACGTTCCTGTGACCAGTCTGTGCAAACTATCCAGATGGCAACGCTAAAAGCAACAGTATTTTAGCAATCTCCTCATGCAAACAAAGGACATAATGGCGCACAGTCTGATGTTGCAAGACAAAAACTCCATTTTCCTTGTCTACACTTAAGCACTGAAATGGCGTTTTTGAAAATCTTCACCCTGGACAGAGTTTTGGGGGGAAAAAAACTCATAGCAAAAGAGATGTTTTTCAAAGTAGGCATGTACGTGTGGGCGGGGCCTAAGACCGCGGACAAGTTCAACGTTGGAGGCGTTTCACCTTCCTGAGTGCAGTACATTTTACTCTTGATACGTGTACAAAATTCCGCTTCACGTGTCAAACTGACGTGCATTTGATGCAGAAGCGTGGTTTCAGTCAGTTTTTCTCTTTCATGTCATTGGTTCCATCTTTCTTTGGACTCTAGGAGGAGAGGAGCTTTCTTACTGGCCATTACAAACTGAGCGGGTTGGGATGAGGTAGTTTCTCTGTGGTGCTTTTTGAGGGGGGAAAAAAAAAAAAAACGTGTCACTGACAAATCACATTTGACTGCAGAATCCGCATCACAATCCAATTTTCCACAACGCCAAGAACAGGATGTACATAAATACTTATTGTTCAGCCCTGTTCACGTTTCACTTTTCACCGTGTATGGGGAGAAAAGAATTTAAATGCGGTGTGACCGGCTTCTGTGAAACCACCTTCAGCCTGTCACCTTTTCACCCCCTTTCCTTCGCCCCCTCCCCTCGCCCTCTCCCTGCCTCTCTCACTCGCTCAATGCATGCTACTGCATAGAATTGCAGTCCTTCATTTAAAAGGGGGGGCAGAGGAGCAGAAAGCTGAAGAGAGCTCTGGGAGATGAAAACCAGACTGATTTCTATCTTGGTCGAGATCCAGACGCAGGCAGCAGCAAACTCCTTGGATGAAGGCTGTAATGTGGCAGCACAGATTGAGTCGCGTGGTAATCCGTTACCATCAGCTCTGGTCCAGCACAATAATGCAGTCCCTGCCATTCAGAATGGGCGACAGCAAATTTTTTATTTTTTCACGCCAAGTCCTCACAGCCACGTCGTCTCATTATTTCCAAAACTGCCTTTTTCTCCTAGAACTTGTCTTTCACTTCTAGTATATTGGCTCTTGAGCTGGAACTGATTGTTTGTCACTATAGAGTACTCCTCTAATGTAGTTTAATAGATTGCCTTTATTGTTATTATACATTATGTGCATTAAATCCATTCTAATTACACTTGGACACAATCTACCCACTAGGAGCAGTGGTCAGCCACAGTCTGGCACCCAGGGACCAACTCCAGGTTGAGAAACACTGTTTTGGTCAGTGGCCGTCAAAGGAGCATTTCATCTATTGAGCATGTTTTTAATGGTGGGAGAAAACCAAAGCCCTGAAGACAATGGGAGAACATACAAACTCTATACAGAAAGAACTGGGCATTGGTGGAATTGATCCCCGGACCTTCTTGCTATCGGGCAATAGTGCTAACCACTGTGCCACTCTGCTGACCAATCAAGAAAACATAGTTATGCATAGCCCTTCTATTTGTAACCATCACAGTTAGATGTTTAAGGTTAGCTACTGTTCCATGTACTACTGATTTATTGGGGGAGGGGTTGCCATCTGGCGTGGTCAATGCACAGCCAACATGTATTGCTCGGCTGGTGCAGCTCATATGTACAATAGCTAAATTGCTGCTCAAAAGTGTAGCTGCTAACCCTGACTTGCAAAGGTTATGGCCATCACTCACCATCGTCAAATCAAGCCCAACACACCTCTCTTGGCATCGGTGAACATGCTTGACGCTGTGCTCTGAGGTGTGAGGGCTCCACTGATGAAACGGTTCCTCTCAGCAGAAAAAATATATTCTAGAATTTATTTATTTTTTTGAATTGCTTCACGTGTGTTTGAAACAAAGAGAATATTTACTGGCATAAAGGAAAGGACAGACTGTAAGATGAAGCCAGGTCAGGTCTGGAAGCATGCACCAGTGTCGCAGGTAGCTGCATCTACCTCAACGCGGAATCAACCCAGGTCCTGTATAACAACCACCCAGGCAGTCCATTCCCAGTTCGCGAAAGTAGCCATACCTTGGCCTCTTCCAGTCACTGGGGTCCTCAACACTGAGGCATCTGCTTGCTGGATCGTGCCCAGAGAACCCTGCCACGTGGCCAAAATGCCGTAGCTGATGTTCCCTTACTGTGCAAGTGATACTTGTCATCTTAGTCAATTCAATTTATTTATATAGCGCCAAATCACAACATAGTCGCCCCAAGGCGCGTCACAAAGGTAAGGTCTAACCTTACCCACCCCCTGAGCAAGCACAATGGCAACAGTGGTGTGGAAAAAAACTCCCTGGAAGTTTTGAGTATAGGAAGAAACCTCAAGCACCCCAGACTCGGAGGGGTGACCATCTGCTGTGGCCATACTACCAATGACAACAATTGAATAAGACAAAGCACAACAAAGAATTGTCAAACATGCACAGACGAGAGAAATCGGTGTCCAGGAGCTCATGTGGTCCAGCTGTCAAACATCCAGCAGGATCAAGAACCCACGAAGTGGGATGCTGCCAGGAACACTGTCGAGGGGATCCACACACGCACACTCTTAGTCTTCCTAAGTAACTGTTCATTTGATACAGACATTCCAATGACACTCCGAGACATAGAACCAAAGACGGTCATCACCTTAGGTCACTGGTTAGTGTCCCACAACCATGCATTAAGACAAGAAGCACAAGGATCCTAAAGAATTGACCTTCATTCTCTTGTTTGGGTATCGACATCGCCTGATATCACTGTCCAGAGTCCTCATGTCCATAAACTCCTTTGGCATCTCTCAGCCTCAAAGGATGAGGACCCAGAGACATGGCTGTCACTGCAGAGATAAGTGAATATCTCTACAAGTTTGACGCTTGTAGACTGATGAACCCAGACAAACGAAAAATGGTAAACTATTTTAAGTGACTGGCAGAAAAGATGGATGAAGTGAATGTTTCTGATTTTCATGGTAAGATTTAGAATGGTATTGCAGCGTCACAGAATGTCCCAACGTTGAATTGCAGTGTTCATGTATGCTTGTCTTGAAAGAACACAGCGTGCCTCAAAGTTGAGCAGTTTTAGGGGATCAGAATCCTGTTCAAGGTCACTTTGACACTCGGCAGTACTAGAGGATTGGTCTCTCCAACCCTTTAATTAGTGGACAACTTTCTCTACTGAATGAACTATAGTTGCCCCCATCATTAAACGACACAAGTAATATAAATACTTGAGCACACAGACAACAGTTTCTGAGCTAATCGCTACCATATCCATGAAAACCCTTAACCCAGGCCTCGCTTAACCTCTGTCCAACCCCTGACACAGACCACCCCTTTATACTAAAAGGTTACTTTGACTGTTCCTTTGTGAATTCAGGCTGGTGAAGCTGTAGGTATAGACGTGCAGGATGGTGGATGGGTGCGTTGGGCGCTGGTGCTAACAGCTCCGGTGAGACGCTGGTAGCGCTCTGAGAGAGCCGCCGGCCTTGGAACAGCAGAGCCATTTGTGTCTGCCAGTTATTTATAAGCCTACTACACCCACGGCACATTCCAGACTACCAGAGACGCAGGGAGCACAGCACCTCACCCATCTGTGTCCTCTTTGTCTCCGGGAGCAGCTTCAGCCAGCTCGATTTAAGGCATCAGGATCAGGAGTGACATTATTCAGCGTCAGTCACATCTGGTCCTTCTTTCTGATTCTAGCAGGGCATGGAAAATAATTTCAGACTCTTGCTTTATTTTTATTTTGGACTTCAATTTGCTGTTGGCCGTTGCATTTTTATGACCTCCGATTGTGGTCTTCCATGACTCATATTAATGGAACGTCTTCCTCCTTTTGAATTGCTTAGTTTAATGTTAGCCCATTACCGATGTTGCTACCCTGAAAAGAACAACACTCTTTCCATCTCTCTCTCTCCCCAAATCTCCTGGGACTTCCTGTTTTAAAGTTTGTGGAAAGCATTAATCACATTTCGCATTCAGTTTTGCATCAGCAGGATGCCATAATTAGTTTATCGTGACTGTGAATCACTGTGTGGAAACTGCATAAAGCATTTGGCTTCCTCATGTTTCCTTGTGTAAAATGTTTACAAAAAAAAATGTTCCAGTCATGCCAGTCACTGATTTAAGATGGAGTTTGATTTGTCATTGGGGTTTCATCTTCTATTTCCATCTTACTTTTTATTTTCCTTCTGACGGCTGCGGTATGTTTGGGTTTCCTGTTGCTGAGAACTGTTGTAAGAAGTCTGTGTGCTGAAGGACACCCCTTTCCCACATTTAGGGTCGGCCTTCACGTTGCACGTGCTGCAAAGATCACATCAACAAACGGACACACTTGTCTGCTTGGAAGCATTCGTGTCTAATTTCACTTAGATTTGTTCATGGGGCTAAGTGATGATCTGCACACGCATGCAAGATTGAAACAGTCAAATGTGTTTGCAAGATTGGGCAACTATGGCAAAGATATGTAGCATAAGGTGACTAGTCAATATTCCGAAGGTCCATTGGTCTGAAAATTGTTAAAAATGGTTATATCCAGTTCAAACTTAGTAAAATGGAGCAAAATGGTTACTTTTAAGGGACCCTATTGGTAAAAACATGCATTATATTTATAAAATACCCAACAAGTAAGGATTTTATTTGTAAAATTGGGGGGCAAGCCCCCAAAACCCAAAAAATGTATTCTAATTATTAACCCTAATCCTTAAAAGTAACTAACCCTAATTTTCAGACCAATGGACCCACGGACCAGTGGACCTTTGGAATAATTCCCCGTCGCAAAACCTCTATTATTTGGAAATAGTTCAGCACTAGGACAACAAGCCAGCAACCTCGACAAATATTTTCCATGATTTGAAAAGTAACAATCAATTCTGAAATCCAAAAGTGTGGTGGCCAAGTGTTTAGTGGACTTGCTTCCAAAACTGAAGGTTCCCGGTTCAAGACCACACCATGCCCATTCTCCATGTAGTGTGGAGTTGCGTCAGGAAGGGCATCCAACCCGCGTGTAAAAAGCGAGAAGCCGAAAGAACTTACATTCTGAAATCCAAAACTGGTAGCATTAGCACACAAGGTAACTCGGGCCATTTTGCCAGATAGGTGTACAGTGTTGAGGACCACAGCGGCTGCAGAAGACCAAGGCGATGCCCACGTTTTACCTGGATCTGGCAGATGGAGGGTTACATTTGAGGGGAGGGGGATGGACAGGTTGTCTACCCGGGTGGTTGCCATCCAGGACCCAAGGCAGTTCCGCAGTGTGGTGGATGCAGCCATACATTGCACCAGTGCATGCTCCCAAACCTGACCCGTGTGCAAGCAATAGTTGCTTCTGTGTGGCTTTTCTACTGCTACAAGTATTTAAAAATTAGGAGGAACAAAACGACTATAATTTCATGGTAGTGTTGTGAAAGACATGCCATTTACAAAATTAGATCGAAAAAGTATTCAGTGGTTAATGAAAGTGGTTGACCCCTTGGTGGTCAGAAGTGGTATGAAGCCCTTGGTCAGTACTGTTTTTTTAATGAACAGTTAGATGTGACAAAGTTTGCAAGGAAAAACGATATCTAGCCAATTTCGATTTTATTTATGCAGTGCCAAATCATAGCAGGAGTCATCTCAAAGCGCTACACACAAACAAGGTCTAGATCTTACCCACCCCATGAGCAAGCACATTGGCAACAGTGGTAAGGAAAAACTCACTCTGCGTTTTTGATTATAGGAAGAAGCCTCAAACAGACCAGGCTCAGTGGGGTGGGGGGGTCACATGGCAAAGCCCCTCTATAACTGGCCATCCAGTCATTTTCCACTATTTGCAGCAGATCAGGTAACGTTTGCCCAGATGTCCATCTCTACAGCCACATTCTCCAGCTTATCTTGGTGGATCTTGTAATTTTCCCCGAAAAGAGATGGGATGTATAATCCCTCCAGTGTGTTTTGCTTCTATGTCTGGGTCTCCTGACAGTTGGACACCCGCCCCACCCCCAAAAAAAGTCCAAAGAGGCATCACAATTGGATGCTTGAACCACCTCAAGTGGCTCCTAGCGGCATGAAGATGGAGGACTCTGTTGTCCAGGGCTTTCAAGTTGTTTTTGAGTAGGTGGGGGGTCACACTGAAGTAGCAGATCACCTTAAAAACCAACCAAGGGACATTTGCTGAGGTAATTCCACATCTGCGGCGAAGACGACACTTCGTTCGTAAACCTTATGATTGAATCCTAAAATTTGGGACTTCAAATTAAGCGACATTAAATGTATTTCTTGTTATTATTGATATGGAAGCATGTATTACGATAATATTATAACCATGTTGCCCAGCCCTATTTGTTCTTCTGACTAGTGGTGTGTTGTACATTCTAAACCGTGCTATGCCTGTCAATGGTGTTTGAATAAAGAAAACTCTGGTGTGGCAAAGGATTTTTTTTTTTTTTTTTTTTTTTTTTTTTTTTTAAGATGAAACTCCAACCTCCCAGAGCTGTTTCTTTACTACTTGCACGGGCGTTCTTTTCTCTGTCTGATAAAAGGACTGAATGGATCTTTCGAACATAAAGCCACCCTGTTTTGGGTTTTTTTTTCTCCTTTTTTTTCTTTTTCTTTCTTACCTTCGCTATTGGCAGGCTTTAAAAGAGTTTTCCTCTCTTTAACCATTAAGCCTGATTACAAATTGCAGCAATGTACTCAGACAAAAGGTTTCCATATTCTGCTATGCGTCCAAAATGTTTAAAATGCCAGAGATGGAGTCGTGCTACCAGTCCTGTCTGTAAAATGGAGATTAAATTCTTGCCGTCTCATTCAAGGCAATTTTGTGGTTTTACAAAGTTTGTTGTTGTTGTTGACCTGCTCATTTCCAAGCATCTGCAGAGTTATCTCTTGTTTTTGAAGCACAGAGCGATTGGATTGGGATTACAGAAGTACGCATACATAACCAAAACCAAAGAAATGCTAGTTTGATGCCTCACGGTATCGGGGTTTTTTTTGAAACGATGAGCATGGCCACCATCTGCATCAACAAGAGCACCTTTTAAAAGGACACATACTTGAATTTCACTGCACAACTTCACACAAAACACAGTAGATGCATTGGCGCATTTCCGTTA
>OMMV01027387.1:0-11935 GCA_900302635.1 Chatrabus melanurus
CAAACACGAAGCACTCCGCTCACTGGAAAAACTCTGAAATGATATATAGGATGGCATCATTTGTCAATATTTAATGGAAATTTTCAATAACGTCTCTGGAATATTCAGTTATCTGATAAATATACAACTTTTTTCAGCTGCAACAAAACTTTCTGACATAAAATCTCATATAACTGGTTCGACAAAATATATCGACTCACTGTCTTTGGGGACAGTAAGTTTTAGGTATGAACTAGTGGACCAGGTACCGTCCAATATCAAAACTGTTTGGGATCATTTGGAAAAACACTTTATAAAAAAAACAAAAAAAAAACCTTTGTACACCTGACAGTGAGGACAAATATAAGAATTAACCGAGGATTACAAATTAAAACGTTAATAAAAAAAACACTTATTTCCAAAGAGGTCCTTGAAAGAAAAACAAGACATTTAGCAACAACATTTTGAACATAAATTAAAAAAAAAAAAAAAAAGAACCTTAAATGATGGATAAGCTAAAAGATGATTACAAATTGATCCTATACAACACAGTCTTAAAAATACTGAAGAAATAATAATAGTTATAATAACGTAGAAAGGAATATTTAACAAGCCAATATAATCAAAAGGATGGAAAAGGATTACGGTCTCATATGTGTTTAAAAAGAAAAGTTTCCAGGAACTGTTTTTAGGCCATGAATGGTGCAGCGTTTGGCTGAACGGCATCCCCATTCACAGCTTCATGTTGAAGTGGAGTGGAGAAGAAAATCCTCTATCCTCTGTATGTCTGGGTGTCTTGGTGGCTTCCCTCACTTGTCTCCTTCCAGCATGGTCACTCAGTTTTTGAGAACTGCCTACTTGACACAGATTTCCCATGCAGTACCATCCTGTTTGTATTTTTATTTTTTCTTAATGATTGTTGTAAGTGAAGTCAAACCCATATTCAGTGACTTGGAAATGTTCATGTATCCGTCCCCTGACTTGTCTCAAGAAAACTGGCTGTAAAAGTGATGATTTAATCCTGATATTTAGAATAAATTGCCCCAGTCCCAACTTTTTTTGGAATGTGTTTGAAGCTTTAAATGCAGGAATGGATGAATATTAATAAATGAAATGAAGCTGACCAGAAAAAACATGAAATGTCTTTGGTTCATACTGTCTGCAATAAAATAGAAGTCAATGTAAGGATCACTGTGAAGGGGGGGGGTTGTAAAATCCTAAACCCTGAGGTAGACATAAGGGGCCTGTTGGTGTATAACTGGACAAACAGTCAATGGGAAGTTATGTGTCGATGTTATGACGGCATACCTGGAATTCTACTCAGAAAATTTGATGTGATAATGAGGTTAGACCAGACGAGCACCATAAGTCTGGAGGTCGCTGTGTTTTTGTTTTTGCCAGTTGACTGTAGGATGTGTTGCTAATTCTGACTTTCTCTTGGCAGGTCTTTGTCTGTGGACACTGAGGACAGGATGGGAGCCTACCACAGGTACAGTGTCTATTAAAAGTAGCCACCTTCTTGGAACTCTGCATGCATTTATTGTGTTGTGACAGAAAAAACAAGAGATCTGTCAAGTTGAGCTGTAATGGTTCTACTGAGAGGTGTACCTAATATTTCGGCAGTTCTCAGCCCAAGTTTGATGACAAGTGTCAGTGCCACAATCATGGATTTCCCAGAGCTGGGAGAAACGGTACCAAATGTGATTTTGGGGGGGGTGTTGGATTATGTGTGCATTGATTAAATTTTATGTGCCATGTGTGCATTTCTAATTAGCATTTATTGTAGAGTACCATAGTGTGAAATATTATATTATTGCCATAAAATGGTCTTCAAATGACTAAGTATCTATTCATGTATGGATTCATTGCATATCAAATATGCAATGAATCCATGCATTAATGTGCTTATTCAACGCTGGATTAACTTCTCAAGATGCATAAAACTTTGGCTGATATTTACTGAAAGTAATATATCAAATCCAATGGTTTTCTAATATTTTATTCATTGGACCAGTCATGAGGAATACTTGTCAATAAACCAGACGCTCTGACATTCGTCTGAACGACCGTTCATCTGGTTAACTGTTGAGATTGCATTTAACACATAGAGAGCGCTAAGTAAAAATACCCGTAACAATAAAGAACGATCTTGTATTCCTCGTCCAAACCTTCCAAGTTAACATAACCATAAAATTGTCCTCCGTCAGTTTTTCGAAATAGAATCTAGAATTCTGACATATTTTGTGAATAATACTGGAGACAAACTGGCGGAAACACAGTCGCCTGCTTCGTCCGTTTGGCAAATGTTTATTGCGAATGTGCGCCGGTCTGCAATCGTGTCAAATGGCGATCATTATTGCTGCCGATATCGGACGGGGTGAGCTGTCTGATATTCACAGCAGGAACCGATGATTACAGGCAGGCCTCGTCCAGTCATGATACGCAGAATATCAGACCAGTGTTGAATAACGTAGATTATCACAATTATTTCTGGGAAAATATATCATCCAACTGTGGTGGAAAATCCAGAATGATGCCAGTAAACAGGTTTAGGTTTTTATAGATGTCTTTGCACAAAGGATCAGAGCAGGTTACAAGAGTCCATGAGCTGGTCTGTTCGGTTCACAGCTTTATAATGAGACGGTCACGTAGGCGAGATAACGAAGAAGGAAGTTCTGCTCGTTAACAATGGGCTTTTGACAGTTTGAGCAGGGAAGGGAGTCCTTGACAGAGAGCAGCTACAGGATAGGAATGTGGAGGTCGAGCACCTATGGACTAGGACCTGCAGTGTGGTGCTTAAATGTGAAGATTAATGTATTGGAGTACATAAGATTATAATGAGTGAGGAAATACGAATGCATGCAGTACATAAAGTGTTAACGCGGAGGTTTCCGCTACACAACAAAATGAGTTTTCGTGACACATCCAGCGGTATGTTAGTGATTATTCGTGACACAGCTCACTCGGCGCAGCATGTAGACCTGTGTATGAGCGGGGACACGGTACAACAAGCAGTCTGTACCTGCCGGGTTAAACAAAGGGACTCTATATGGATCGGAGGTTTGGTAAGTTGACAGCAGTCCACCGTAAAATGTTTGAATCAGTCGTGATGCTTGGGTATGAGGACATCCCTCGTTTGGAGCGGTGCTTCATTTGTAAACCATTGATGTCGGTTTCCTTTTATAGGTTCATTGAAGATGGCAAAGATGTTGCCAGACAAGGGGATCTACATAAAGCACTTGAGCTCTTCAGGCTGGCGTATAACATTCGCCCAAGTGAAAAGCTGGAAAGTCGGATAAAGAAAATTGAAGAACTTGTGCAGAATGAGTCAGAAAACGAAGACGAGTTTGTCAACATCAACAACAGCGGTTTAATGCTCTTTAAAGAGTTGCATGACAATCTTTACGATTATCAGCGAGACGGAGTGGCCTTCTTATATAAACTCTACAGAGACGGCCGTAAAGGTGGCATCCTGGCAGACGACATGGGCCTCGGGAAGACCATCCAGGTCATCTCATTTCTCTCTGGCATGTATGACGCTGAGCTGGTCAAACATGCTCTGCTGGTCATGCCAACTTCACTTATTACTAACTGGATCAAAGAGTTTGCTAAATGGACTCCCGGGATGAGAGTTAAAGAGTTTCACGGTTCCAGTAAAGCGGAGAGATCCAGGAATTTGCAGAAAATTCAAAGAAGAGGTGGTGTTGCCATCACAACATACAGTATGCTCATCAACAACTGGCAGGAACTGTCATCATACCATGGCAGAGAGTTCACATGGGACTACATGATCCTGGATGAAGCACACAAGATAAAAACCACAACAACTAAGACGGCTAAGAGTGCCTATGCCATACCTGCCAAAAACCGAGTTCTTCTAACGGGCACGCCCGTCCAGAATAACCTGAGAGAAATGTGGGCTCTTTTTGATTTTGCCTGCCAGGGCACACTCCTCGGCAGTGCTAAAACATTCAAAATGGAGTATGAAAACCCCATCACCCGTGCCAGAGAGAAAGATGCCACGCCTGGAGAAAAGGCTCTCGGTGCGAGGATGTCCGAGAATCTTCTGACCATTATAAAACCCTACTTCCTTCGCAGGACAAAAGCAGAAGTGCAGAGACGCAAACTGAAAGGCACACAGCAATGCAAAGATTCAAATGAAAAGAATAAACAAGTTCCAAACCCTCAAAAGGACAAAGGAGCAGCCATGCCGACGCTGACGAGGAAGAATGACCTGATCGTTTGGACATACCTGAGCGCTGTTCAGGAATCCATCTACAGGCAGTTCATTTCACTGGACCACATCAAGGAGCTGCTCATGACCACGAGATCCCCTTTAGCTGAACTTAATATTCTGAAGAAGCTGTGCGACCACCCAAGACTGCTCTCTGCTGGAGCCATATCCAAGTTAGGCTTGGAGGAAAGCGCGGCTGAAAGCCAGCACGAGGGCGACGGGGACCTGGCAACTCACAGCATCGCCGGCGTTCCCGACGACACGCTGATATCGGAGTCGGGGAAGCTTGTGTTTCTGTTTGCACTCCTCGACAGGCTCAGAGAAGAAGGTCACCGCACGCTCGTCTTTGCTCATTATCGGAAAGTGCTTGACATCATCGAGCGAATTCTGACCAACAGAGGTTTCAGGGTGCTAAGACTGGATGGCACGATAACCCGGCTCTCAGAGAGGGAGAGGCGCATCTCTCTGTTCCAGACAGACACCCATTACTCCGTGTTCCTCCTCACCACACAGGTTGGCGGAGTTGGCATCACCTTAACGGCAGCAAACAGAGTTGTCATCTACGACCCGAGCTGGAACCCTGCCACAGACGCTCAGGCTGTTGACAGAGCGTACCGCATTGGCCAGACGGAGAACGTCGTCATCTACAGACTGATCACCTGCGGCACGGTGGAGGAGAAGATCTACAGACGGCAGGTTTTCAAAGATTCCCTGATTAGACAGAACACTGGAGACAAGAAGAACCCGTTTCGCTACTTCAGCAAGCAGGAACTGAAGGAGCTCTTCACACTGGAGGACACTCGATCCTCGTCCACACAGATTCTGCTTCAGGATCTGCACTCCAGACACCGCAGAACAGATCCTGAACTGGACGAGCATATCGCCCACCTCCATACCATGGAGATGTTTGGCATTTCTGACCATGACCTCATGTTTTCTGTGGACGTCAACCATGACGAGGGCCCAGAGGATCAGGAGGAACACCACTACATTGAAGGGCGTGTCCAGAAGGCTCAGGAGCTAATGAAGGCGGAGTCAGAGTTGCAGATGCAATTAGCAGAAAGCTTGTCCTCAAGCACAGAACGAGCCTGGCTCAGACAACCAATGGACGACAGCAAAGACAGGTCACATGAGAAAAAACCTAGAAATCCACAACCTAGTCAAATCTCTATACACAATTATCACAACATAAACGGGTCACCAGTTCTGGTGGAGTTGGATCAGTCTGGATCTGGCCAAGAGAACCAACCAGAGACTAATGGACTGATTGACCTAACTAAGGCTGAAAGTACAACAGAAGAAATGATGTTTGATGTCAGCCAAGAAATTCTTTCAAATCTGAACCTGGACTGTCACGAAGGTCAGTCTGTCAGTCCTGAAAAGAGTGAACTGGTACCAGCAGACGTCTCTTCTCAGGCGGTGGTTGAAGAATCTTTGGTGTCTGAGGTCTCTGCTGCAGAAGCAGCTGATGGGATGGATGTCTCAGCTCAGAAGATGAGTGAGGAGTTATGGGTGACATCGGGGGATAGCATCACTTCATCGGCCAATGGGAGCTGTGCATTCATAACAGCAATGGATGAAAACGACCAACTGCCCAATGAGACGTCACACTCTAAATATGACTCAAAGACGGAGGTTGTCCAGCCTTCTGTTGGGGTTTTACAGAATAAACGAGTTTCTGTCTTACAGCAGTCTAATACCAGCTTCAATGTAAACTCGCCATCCAGAGGTGGCGCCGGGATGGAATCCTTCGAGGGCAACTTCAATTTACAGCTAGAGGACAGCAACATGTTCTCAGACCAAGACCTCGTGGACCACCAAGAGACAGAAGCGCAGGAGGAAAAGCTGCTGTCCCTGCTGCAGATGGACGGCAGCTTTGATGTCGATAAATCACTTTCTGGGAGCAGAGCGACAGAAAGACTGGAGCAAAGCCACAACAGTCGTTGTGCTTTTGAAGTGGACGAGTCGATTGACGACTCCATTGTAACGACTAAAAAGAAAAGAGCAGCAGTGATTTATGACAGCGAAGAAGATGATGACGACAGACAACAGGAGAACAGACAACTTGGAGACTCTTTCCAGGCACTGGGAGCGTCCACGCCTAAGTCAGCCCTGCCTGGTTCCAGTCCTCTCCGGTTAAGAAAGAGCGTTGGAGGAAACATCTCTGTAGCGTCACGTCATTCACTGGTACAGTCCATCATCGAAGACCTGGACAACAGCAGCAGGCATGACGTTGACGACGACGTGTCAGAGAGATTTTCTGACGGCGCTACAGACGTAAATGGTTCTTCTCACGATGAGCTGGAGGAGAGTACTGGAGAAACTTTAAACACTGAGGAGGAGATGAGTGAGGATGACGAGTACGCTGAGTCAGCAGAGCTGATTGACGAGTCGATGTCCAGACAGGAAGCGAGTGGCCTCCACGAGGAATCGACCGATGAGCTCGAGCTAGCTTCCACAGAGAGAATGGACCAGTGTGCTGCTGGTGCAGGCGTCGGACCCGGTGCAGTGTTGGACATCGCTGACGCAGAACCGGCCTCTGAATCCGAGGACAGAAACTACGAGTCTCTGGTTCGACGAGGGAAGGAATGTTACAGCGGCGGGAATCTAGACCAGGCCTTGAGCTTCTTCCTGAGAGCCATTGACATCAGGTCTGGAGACCCTGAAATCCAGCTGATGACCATTCAGCTGTACCGCCAGCTGAGCCAGAGAACTTACTAGAGGAGCGGAAAAGTATTGGGACAAAAAACTGCCTTTTGCAATCTGCAGTTTGCACTTAAATCCATAAAATGCTGTTTAAAATTTTTTTTAGGTTAATATTAACATTGAGACCGTAACCATTACAGTCGGGTCCAGTCTCTCAGGAAGACCAGCTGAAATTCAGACTTGTTGTGATTATCTTGATCTAGGCAGAGCTACAAGTTATTTTCTTTATTGACAAATCTATAGATTTAAAAAAAATAATAAAATTAAATTGACGACATCCATAAAATGTGAAAAAATTGGCATTTCCTAAATATCGAGGCAGTGTCTTCAAATAAATCTGTTTGACTCCAAAATGTAAAAATCTTAAATTTGATTCTCCTCAGAATAATATCTCAGATTTGGCTCATTTCATTTTTACCAACAGTTTTGAGCAAACATTGCAAATATCTGCTATAAAGTTATTTTAAATCAGTTTGAAAACGTATGAACCAGATGTTTAAAACCAGATAAAATCAAACTACTTTAAAGCATTTTAAGAAATTCTAACTTTCCTCTTGAGCCGGTTATGGGTCACAGCTGATCTGAATCCAGTTTAAAACACGTTTGAATCAGCTTTCTGTCGCTCCATTAAATCTACTTCTTAGATGGATTATTTTCATTGATTAATCTTAATTTGTTAATTAATCATTTGGATAATGAAGTTTCTTTAAAAAATAAAAAGTTGAGCAGCTATATTTCTGGATGTTAACTTTTAAAGTAACGCGGTTTGAGCGCCTTTAATATGTCGGGTCCCGCTGGAACATGTCCGTGAACCTGCCTTCAGCTCTGCTGGTAAATCGGCTCCGTACGAAGACATTCAGACACGTAGGGCTGCGACACCCGTGGCATTATGGGAAATGGTAACTGCCATCCGAGCGCCGACCTCACACAGATGGCGGTCACTGCCGTCCCCGGTCGGTCCCTGAGGACTGTGGTCAGGACGCTTGGAATCGGTTTCAGTCTTGAGCAGCAACCACTGGAGCAGACGTGGTCCATCATGTGTCTGAGGCATCCAGGTGATTCTGGTTCGGTCTCTGGGGTTCTCGGCACCGAGAAACCCGGATGCTGGATCAGGTTCCAGAAAACATCACGTGGTCGTGGGGTTGCAGCCCGCCCTCCCTTGATGTAGGTTTGGTCTTTTATCTTAAATTTAATTGGATTCGATTTTATATATTTTTCACAAGTATAAATGTGTATTTTGTCCCCCCCCCGTATAACTCGCTGAACATATGGAGCACAAGTAGAACGGCACTCACTAGAGTACATTCTTCTACCAAACCCTGCTGCCCTATCAGCGATTTACAAATTGTCTGGCTCCTCCCCTTTTTGCTCGCAGGTTTCCAGGTTAGACAAACTCAACAGTTTTCATGTTTTAAGGTTGATCCTGACAATCTGAGCACAAACGTAACGCCTTTCGTGAAGGATGCCATTATTTTGTTTTTTTGTTGTTTTTTAAAAAAAAATGGTGATAAGTCCTGGAGTTGGTGAAGCTTGATCTGGCAGATTGATTCTCGGACCTGGTCCACGGAGACCCCGCGCACGCTGCGGCGTCTGTTCTCGCTCCTCGCACAGCTGCTCGGCTACGGCTGCGCTTTCAGGCTTCTGATTGGCCAAACTCACCAGACTGAGCTATGAGTTGGGGGCGGAGCAAATGGGGAAACTTGGCGACTCGGGGTGAGATGCACAGGGTTTTACAGATCCGACAGTGAAATATGGACAAAGCTGAAGCGAGTACGAACAACAGGAAGAGCACCAAGTGTGTACTTCTGCCATTACCGTCTCCAACCAACAGAGGGCAGTCACAGTTCTGGCTTTTATCCTCCGATCCTTAAGGAAAAACTCTGAGGCAGACCGTGATCGTCCAAAGACAGTTTCCCCGTAGAACTTAATCAGGAACATCCAGCACATTTTGAGCTCGTTTTTGTTTTTAATAAATGGCGATGGCGTCATTTCTGGCCTTCTCTCTTATCTGATGGAAAATGGAAGAATTGTTCCAAAGAATTTCTAGTTTGTGCTTTTTGTTTAATAATTGTTTCAGCTTTATCCTCAAGAAGATTTTAAAAATGGGAGAGTCAAAAACATTCATATTTGAAAGCTTTGTTTTTTTTCAGTTTTCTTCAGGAACGCGACACGTTTCTGTTCCTTGAGGTTGCCGTAGTGACCGGATGGTAACTGCGTTCATAAACTGGTTGAGTTTTTGGTGGTTAGGATGATTGCTTCCTGAACAGCGCCTGGATCAAAGTCGGCATTCATTGATGTTTTTGTGTAACTACAAATAAAAATGATGTTATTGAAAAGCTAAACTTAAACTAGTTGTTTTATGTCTATTTGTGGAAGCCAGCTGGTTTAACATTCACAGTTTGATGTTTTGTCAGCATAAAACTACGACATTGAAAATGATTTACTGATGTTTCGGCTAAAGTCTGAAGGATAAACGATATGAACGCCGTCGGCCCGTTTGTGGACAGATTTATCCGAATTATGACATTTTTTGGACAAAGACTCGTGATACACAGCTTTAAAATTTTCTGAAATAATTAAAAATATTAACAGTTAAAAGAGCGATATCTAATTTATGTATCTAAAAGTTTTGTAAAAATTGGTTTCTCTTTGTTCAAGAAACTTGATCTTTTCGGATGTTTTTCAGAGGACCCTGAATGCATGGAACATTCCGGGTGTGTCATAAAGGCTTGAAGGCGGAGCTTTTACAACATACAGTTTCAACTTCCTTTTCATGGGATTAAAATAATTTTTAAAAAGTGCTTCCAGTTAGTTAAGTCTGGTTTTAAGAGATGTTTGGGTTTTTAGGATCATAAACAGTTTAATAGGACGTATTCACTGTGATTTAAAACAAAACAAAGCACTTCCGGTTGAACTAGTTTGACTTCAAAGTAAAAGCTCATTTTGCTTGACTGAAAACTGCGATGTTTTGGCATCATAAGGACGACCATAACAGTTATTTTGTCAGTCCGTTACTTTAGTGAAGACTTTAACTATTTATCAACAGCCATTATTTATGCCGCGCCTTTTGTAGAAATCAAGTCTGGGCGCCTGTGCTGGTGCCGCACGTCCATGACCCCACAGAACCGCCCTGGGTCCTGGATGGCAAGCAGTCAACCGGTCCATTCGTACCGCTCCACAATAATTATCTGCTGCAGCCAGGTGAAACGTGGGCGTGTCCTTGGCCAGGTGAAACGTGGGCGTGTGCTTGGCCAGCTCCTGCGGTCCTGTGTGCTGGATCGTCCATAGAAAAATGCACCACATGGGAAAAAATGATGAAGCTCCTTCATAATGTAAGTGATACTCGTCATTTTGGTCTCTAAGTAACAGCTCATTTGACACAAAGTTCATTCCAGTCAAACCCACGGATCCTCCAAAGAAACCGGATACCAAAGTTGTTGGGTCAGTGGTCAGAGTCCAGTGTTTCATAGATGGACCAGTTCAAAATGTACCGAAACAGAAAAGTGGTTTTCAATGATTACAGCCACAATTCTTTTAAAATTTGGATTTTGAAAAATGTAATTGTACTTAAAAATCTAAAAATTAAATCAGTAGTTTGCAAAGATTTCAAGTTAGAAAAAGTAAAATTAAAAAAAAAAAAAAACCATTTGTTTTTAACAGATGTCTTCAAATGATTTCTTCAACAGTTCAAGTCGAAATGATTTACAAAACTAAAGCAAGGATAACGCATACATTTTGAATATTTCTTATTAAAACTAAAAGAATTATAATAATGAATCTTATATGATACTGTGCCTCAGCAGGGAACAAACATTTAAAATGAAACATATCATCACATGATAAAATCAATAGTATTGATAGATGTAGGCCTGATAGCATTGTAAGTTTTGTGCTTTTCTGGAGAGAATTTAAGCAGAAATTGTAATTGCTTAATTGGCGCTCAGAAGAGGCTTCTGGCTAATTTTAGCTCAGAACTACTGACTTACATGGTTCATGATTTCTTGGATAATATTTTATCAACAAATCAATTCACTAATCAATGCAGCGCTAGTCTAAAGACACTTTTCAGTAGTTATGAGAATCATTTTAATTTTTGAAAACTATTTTACATTAACGGTGAGACCCGCCTGATGATAACTCTTATTTTGAAGGACGCAGCAGGAAGCAGTTCTGGTTGTCGCTAACTTGACTCCAGTAGAGTTGGACAGATAAATCTGGACGAAGAAGGACGCTGTAACGGTCGCACAGTTTGGGCTTTAAAAACTGTTTTCAAACCGCTGGAACTGTCATCCGGATGGTTTTAGATCCCGATGTGACCGGGTTTGTGTGAAATCCGGCTCGCTGTGAACCGGACTGGGTCGGTCGGGTTCGCAGTATGAGGCTCTGCGCGGGGAAACTTCTGGAAAACGGCGGCGGACGGTTTCCGGTGTGATGAAGATGAAGATGAAGGTGGAGGTGATGTGGAGCTGCTTTCTGCTCCTGCTCGGCGGAGGTGAGGAGGAGCAGTGTGATGGACAGCTGTCAATCAAAGCCGCTCACGACAGGGTGGGCGCGTGCGTGTGTGTTCTTCTAAGGTCAAAGTTCACGGGTCCAGTTTTTAGTCTCCATCACCGGAAGTCAATGCGACGCCCCCGAGGTGTAAAAACTACTACACGGTCCTACACTCTACTACTTCACTGTAGTACTGGGTACTCTGCTGTGCTGCATTATACTACACTACAGTGTACTATACTGTAATACACCAAACTACTACGCTACAGTGTACTATACTGTAATACACCAAACTGTACTACGCTACAGTGTACGATACTGTAATACACCAACCTGTACTACGCTACAGTGCACTATACTGTAATACACCAAACTACTACGCTACAGTGTACTATACTGTAATACACCAAACTGTACTACGCTACAGTGTACGATACTGTAATACACCAACCTGTACTACGCTACAGTGTACTATACTGTAATACACCAAACTACTACGCTACAGTGTACTATACTGTAATACAC
>OMMV01027408.1:0-11485 GCA_900302635.1 Chatrabus melanurus
ACAAAAAATACTTGCCCCCACACCCTCCCCACGGGAATGGGCGTGGTTTCGGTGCCTTCAACCGACACGCCCCCACAGTCAGAGCAGAGAATGCTGCTGATTTTTACACGATTTTGAAACCAAATTTTATATACTTACCGATATTTTTAAATCATTAAAATTCGGCTAGGTGGTTAATAATATGTTTTTCTGTGGTTTGACAAATTCAAAACACAGATTGGATTTCACTTTACAGGCACTTTAATGTAATTTGCCACAATCTGTGGATTTACCATATTTTCCAGACTATACGTCACGGTTTTTTTACTTGTTTTGCTGGTCCTGCGATTTATATTTCAATACTGCATTATCATCTATGGCCACAAGATGGCATTGCCTACATGCGTGACAAGCTGATCCTGTATAGTGATCTGAAAGAGGTACTGTGATTCACAGTCTGGAGCAGAAGGTGGCGGTAATGCAACATTAAATTGGATGCCACCGTAGAAGAAGATTTGAATGAGAAGGACATGCTGGGTCATAACCCATGCTCTCAAACTGAAAGACCACACTCTTGAATAAAGAGAGGGAATATAACCTTCATACTACTCAGCACTCCACTTGTTTGGACTGTGTAGGACAGCCAGAACAGCAATGAGCAGGACAGCTAGGCTAAGGTAATGCTAACTATTATGTTTTAAAAATGTATAGGAGTTTTAAAATGTTTAATTACATTTAGTCAGGTAAACGTGCACACGTTTAGCTCTGAACAGATGTTTTCGTCTGTTCAGTGGTGACAAGAAGCAGTTTACTCAAGTTCTTTGTGCCTTGTGCAAGAACATTAATTAGCCTGTTAGCTTCTGCTCGCTAACGCAGTGTTTGCGTTATAAATAAATAATCCGCCAAGTTTTAAAATGTTTAATTACATTTAGTGAGGTCAACATGCATACAATTAGCTCTGAACACAAGTTTTCATCTGTTCACTGGCAACAAGAAGCAGTTTACTCCAGAGTTCTTTGTGCCTCATACATTAAAATTAATTAGCCCGATAGCCTCTGCTTGCTAATGCGGTGTTTGCATTATAAATAATGCACTGATTAAATTCATTTTGCTTCATGTTGCATGAAGCAGCGCCACATTTCAAAAATAAATGTGACTTATAGACCAGTGCATCTTGTATATGTTTTTTTCCTCTTCATGATGCATTTTTAGACAGATGCGACTAATATGTTGGTGCGATTTATCGTCCAGAAAATACGGTACATGACTCTTCAAAGGGATGCTATACATGTTTGCTTGAGGAATTTACCATGTATTTCACATCAAGTTTAACTTTGTTGACCTTTGTAACGTGTATCGTTCTAAACACAGCAAGCTAGTCCATTAGTGTGGACGACAAAGTGAGAGTTTGGAAAAGGATGACGTAAATCTGTCCAGACACAGTCGGAAGCTCTGAGAAAATTACATTAAGAAGACAAATTTCTATCATCTTTCTCCAGCATAAAATGTGTTTTGTCATTAACCTGAATTTACTCTATATTTACCAGGCTTCGACGTTAAACATTTTGGGATAACATTTTTACTTGTCCAATAGAAAAAAGGACTTGTCCTAAAACAGCAGGTAAACAAAGAGTTCCAATAACACAACACCCACATATATCTTTAATTAAAATACCCAAATTCTCAGTTTCATGAAAAAAAAAGCAGCCATCCTGCTTTGTGTACACCTGATCCCGTCAGATCTCAGAAGTGAACCAGAGTAGGTCCCGATTAGTATTTGGCTGGGAGATTGCTTAGGAGGACCAGGGGCTGTGTGTGTGTTTCTCCATGTAGAACTGGAATTGTGTCAGGAACAGCATCTGGCATAAAACATGCCAAATCTCAATGCGGATCTGTACTGGATCCGCTGTGGTGACCCTGAACTACAAATTTGTGCTCATCCAATTCAGACAATGTAGTGAGTACCACTGTTGCCAAACACCTTTCTATTTGTCCCGGACAACTGAACAAGCACTATTATCAAATCCTGCTTATTTTGTCTAACTAATTTACATTCATAAAATAATGCCTTGAACGATATCTCAGTGCAGCTGCAAATGGTTCCCAGTTTGGCTGTTGACAGACAGCATTTATGATTAAAAAAAATTTAAAAATCAAATGACTATTTCATAGACAACAAACAGAAAAATATGTGAAAAATAATGTGATTCTGCATTTCATTTAGTTTTTTCAAATGCCCTTTGTATTTGTATTGTATGTAGGTTACTAATATTGTAAGTATTTCGACTGCCACAGAAAATCAGCTTTGTTAATTCAACGTATTTTCTCGTCCTATTGTATACTTCACTTGTGCTTGCAAAATAAAGAGTTGTGCGAAGCGATGCAGAAAAGTTACCATGTCGATGTCGCTGATCATCGGAGAGGTCCAGATCTAACATAAGATCATCTTCATCCAATTCTGAGGAGCCCAAGTTGTTTAGAACATCCTAAAGAGAAAAATCAACAAATCTTTATTCATCAAAGGATGACAATAACTGTGTCCAGTGTACATTTTACATCTGTATTTTTTGCTTTCAATAAATGAAAGCATTTTGGGTGGGGGTCAGTAACATAGGACATTTTCTTAAATATTATGATTACACAAAATTGGTCTCTTTGGATTTCTTTCTGAAGATATATTCTGTAATGAAAATTCAGGTGTGTCTACACAGTTACGCATATAAGTTTACATGCACTTTGGCTACAAACTTTCAAAATCGATTTTCCCGAACTGCACATATCTCAATATGTGTGTTCAGTCAATTAGAAAGTCGTTATTTTAATAAAGTTTTTCAAAATAAAAGTTACTAGAGAGTTTAATTTCCATTTTGATTCTGCACTGTGATTGAGTGGAACACGCTCTTTCCTCACAGTATAGGCATCGCCAAGAAACTCCACCAGAGACATGAATGTCACTGCTGATGGCTAAGTCCAAAAAGTCACCAAAGGCCTGGATTTTAGTCTCGATCCAGGACAACCACAAACCCAGACACTCCAACTCCTCACTCAAATTCCCAAGTGCCACAATCAGGGCAACTACTGACTCCGCAAAGATCACATCATCGACCACAAAGTCAAAGTCAGTGAAGCTTTCTGCACCAACAAAGGCACAAGTTGCCGGACTTCACAAGCCTACCAACACATAGTCCTTGCAAGCACTGAACAGAATAGGAGCCCGAACGCATCCCTGACAAATACCAGAATTCACTGGGAAGAAGTCAGAGACTATGCATCCACTCCACACAGCACTCACAGGTCAGCAATGATGTACAGCAACTTATTTGGATCCTGTGAATTCTCAGTATGTCCCACAGAGCAGCCAATTCAACCAAATCAAATTATTTGCAACCATTAACATAGGCTGCAAAGAACCCCTGCCAATATTCATACTTGCATTCAATGAGTACATGCAGAGCTCGGATGCAGTCGATGGTTGACTTCTTATGCGTGAAGCCAGAATGCTCCGGTCACTGAGCAGCAAATAGGCTGGGACTGAATCCTATTAAGAATGACCCTTGCAAGTACCTTGCCCAGCACAGAAAGCAGTGTAATACCGCTGCAGTTTTTGAAATCCAGATGATCATCCTTTCCTTTCCAGAGTAGGACAACAACTTCTTTCTTCCAATCTGTTGGAAAGATATCCATCTCCCAGATGAAAAAAAAAAAGATCGCTTGCAACACCAGGAGAACAGTATCTCCACCTGCCTGAAGATGTTCAGCGCCGATACCACAGATCCTTGCAGCTTTCTCTGCCTTCAACTGTTCAGTTCAGGCCTTGAGTCACTATAAAACTGTAGCAACATTTATTAGATATTGCCTATATTAAGTCTAGTCAAGTCTGGGAGCATGCGCTGGTGTCGTGCATTGCTGCCTATATATTAGCCCATATTAAAATAGACATTAAAAGATGGTGTTCAGATTGAACCCAGTTCAAACAATAACAAATAATTTGAAGTAATTTCAAAATACAACTCTAAACATCCCTCTTTGTAGGAAACATCGTTAACAAAAAAACCAGACAGCTATACCCCATGTCCGCAACACTGCAGCTTTGCCGCTGTGAGCACACCTGATACTCTCAGATCTCAAAAGTATAAACAGAGGAGGTCCTGATTAGTACTTGGCTGGGAGACCGTTTGGGAGCATCAGCACCTGAAAGCATGTTTCTCCATACAGAGCTGGAGTTGCAACAGGAACGGCAGCTGGCATAAAATGTGTCAAATCCTAATGTGGATCTGTACCAGATCCACTGTGGCGATACCAAGCTACCAGGGACAGCTAAAATATTTCAAGAATAAAAATCTCCCAAACATGTGTGCAAAAGGTACAGAAAAGAACTGCAGTTTATTGCTACTCCTTCCAGATTACATGTGATCTGCTTACAATATGTCGAATATGGCAAATTTAGCACTCAGTCTGAGTCAAAGTAAATATTTCAGAATGCAACTCCTTCCCCAGACAGATTTACCATACTGTTTGTATTTCTTAATGATTGATGTAAATAAAGTCTAATGCCCTATTCGGATGGGATTAATTTTATATGGGGAGGTGGATTAACGCAACTTTACCACAGGGCGTCTGTAAATTTATGGCTGATTCGCTTAGTATAAGAAAGCTCAGTATAAATGACAGAGATGGGGGTGGCTACTCATTAAACAGGCCTGACACACGGCTGTCATTCCTCAAAAACAAAACAAAAAAGGGAAGAAAATAGAATTACGAGACTGAATAGAATGGAGTAATCTCTACAGTCCGTTTTCTATTGCCTAGCATCTATCTAGTTACCTGCCAGCTTCATGTCAGGTAAAGAAAATAAAACTCAAATACTACACTGTCATCAAAATTCTGAACTGTGTGAAACCTTTTTACTGTGCCACACAGACACACACACACACACACACACACACACACAGGTGGCGGAGCACAAGAACTAACTTGTTAAGGACGAGGGTCATAACAGAGCTGCTTCAAGATGACATTCTGTGAAGTTGTTTTCACCTCTCACCTACCTAAAGACAATAATTGAACACCCAGCTCAGAAAAACACTCATCACAAGCCATGTGTCAACCTCCCCCCCCACCTTCATCTACCTCCCACTTTTCCATCTCTAGAAAATATACAAAATGATTGCACTAACTAAAAAAAATACATATGAAAACAAAAATAGATGTAATCTTAAGGAGAATATTTGCACTAACAAAATCATTTAAATGGAGTATCATCCAAACACTTTATCAATAATGTTTTCTCTAAAAATCTTCAACATCATCACAAGTCCATATAGTTTGAGTTGCCCTGAAGTATCAACAAAGTAACTCCAGTGACACGTTTGCTATTCTTTAAAACAAAGGTGACCAACCCTGCTCCTGGAGATCACCTGCCCTGCCTGTTTTCCAACTGTCAATGCTCCACCCATTGCTATTTAACTAATTCAGGTGTGCTCAACCATTGAAGAGCTAGGAACACCAGACTCTGGTTGCAGCAGGTACACATGGGAAACATGCAGGTCTCCACGAGCGGGGTTGGTGATCCCTGCGTTAAAGAAAATGGTGATGAGACCAACTTTTTTCCAAGGCCTTATCTGCCAATTGAGCCACAGCGACAGAACAGTAGTCATTTAATGCATAAACTCTTCCCTTCCTAATCCTTTAATAAAATCTTGCATGCTCTTAGTATTATGAGGTTATTATGAAGTAGTAACATGATGCATTTTAATGCAGTTGCATTTCAAAGGTCAATGCTGCCATCTGGTGATCTTCACAGGGAAGTGTCCTGCCTAGACTGTAGAACTACTGCAGTAGAGATCCAAATATACCAGTAATTTAGATGATGCTAAAAATGACAAAATATGGGAAAAATTGAGCCAAACTCCCTGGTCAGGAAAACATTTGGGGGAAAGTTTCACTTGACTATACACACAGAGGGCAAAAAGGCTGGCAATACTGACAATCATGTTTTTAATCACCAACAGGTTCCTTTGCAATTACTATAAACTCGAGGCTGCAACAGTTAATTGATTCATCAATTATTAATCGACTATTAAATTGATCACCAACTATTATGGTAATCGATTAATCATTTTGAGTCTTCTTTTTTTAAATGTTGAAATTCTCTGATTTCAGCTTCTTAAATGTGAATATTTTCTGGTTTCTTTGCTCCTTTCTGACAGTAAACTGAATATCTTTCGGTTGTGGACAAAACAAGATATTTGAGGATGTCATCTTGGGCTTTGAGAAATGCTGATCGATATTTTTCACCATTTTCTGACATTTTATGGCCCAAACCACTAATGTATTAACCCATAAAACCAATAGCTTAACTGATAATGAAAATAATTATCAGTTGCAGCCCTATGAAATATGTTAGGATTTTATTTGTTTTTTTGTGTCTAATGAAGAAACAAAGCTGTGCACAAAACTTTCTTCCAGATTTTTTCCATGAAAGCCTTTTTACGTTTTAGCACTTTATATCCTTTATATGTTGGGATTTTAAAACATTTGTCAAATAAATACTGTTTATGACAAAATATCTGAATGCAAAGTTGAACGTTATTGGAAGAATTTATGGTTCTGATTTACTGGTAAATTAACCAAAGGATAATTGCCTAATCAGAAAATAATCAATAGACTAATAAAAAAATTGCTATATCAATCAATTAATCAAAAAAAAAATCATTAGATTAATCGATTACAAAAACGATTGCTAGCTGCAGCTCTATTGCGAACCAATAAAATATTATTTCACGACAAACTTTCAAACAAAGTGGTCCAAATGAAAGAGGATAATTGTTACTACAGGTTTTCAGGGTCGTTAAAAACATTTAGCTGACATTAACTGAACTTGTGTGTGCAGAAAAAAGTTCATTTGAAATGAAACAGAGGCCAAAGAAAAAACTCTGTTGTCACTATCACATCGTACTGAAATGCAGATGGCTCTCAAAAGCCAATACGCAACCCTGTTTAGCTCATTACTGTTGTTTGAACATAACGAGCATCACGGGCACAGACTGTATTGATTTCCTCCCAAATGACTACTACAGCCTGAGTGCTTAGAGGCAGGTTGGACTATTCAACCATACCTCTGTACATGCCTGAAAAAAGAAAAAGGAAATACTGTAGAGACAGGTTTCAAAAACAGTGAAATCAATGTTCTCTATTGCCATAACTTCCACCTTCTATGTGAAGCTGTTGCACCCTGTGTATGAAATTGTAATGTTATATTGCCTTTTTTTTCCCACTGGGTGCATAGTACAGTAAACATTAGAGGGGAAAAAAAGTTCAAAATATGTTTCGGCATAATGCAATCGAACATAAGAACTCATTTCAAGCATTAAAGCTAATAGAAAAAGGTATTGGAAACAACATGGGGACACATACCGTGTGATACCACTGCACACAGACTTCATTTGAAGCTAAATTACCCATTTTAATGTACCCCTCCAACCACACAAATGTATTATCATGATTTTATAACCTAAGGTCGTCACCTTTTCCCCTCACTTATGTGATCTGAAAGAGTATAATCATTTAGTTAATAGAGATAATATCAGATTTGAGCCTCATTAAAAGAAGCTCCATCTTTTAACTGCCTGGGAGAATGACGTCCAAAGCAAAGATAAGAGGAAGCAAGAGGTCCTTTACCTCCATTAAAAGCAACTGGTTTCTGTGCACACTGAGGAAACCACATATCGTGAATGAAAAATAGATTTATTCACTGCTTTAGGGTGCTAAAAGTATTAAGATCACTAGAGAATGGAGCAGTTTTCCAGGCAGGTATTATGGCTTCCAGAGAAATAAAGTACACTAACAAACGACTTTCACTCAGTGTGAGTATACACTTCAGAAGCAGCGGTGTTTACAATGTTCCTGGGGGAATAAAGGATTGAGTGTCCAGTCAGATCGGAAATCTGTTGCCTAAATGAAACTTACACGAAAAGAAATTGATTTTGACTCCATTTTGTTGGCTTTACAACAACTTACATTTGTTTTTGGGTTTTTTTTCTTAACAACCATCAAAAAAACCTCTATCAACAGTGAACAATTACTAACTGAGGCAAAGCAAATTCATCAAGCAATGCCTTTTCAAATATAACAACAACAACAAAAATACTACATCACATACAACCAATACTGATTTTCGCCATGGCGATAAACATGAGGTCTCCAATTTTGTTACAGATATGATGAAATTGAGGTTCCTAAACATAGCATTGGGAAGTGGGGGTGTGCAGCACCCTCTGCTGGAAAAGCAGACATCACAGCACTGCGTGCCAGATGATAAAAATATAATAACAAAAGAAATTAATAAACGTATTAAAACATTTAAAATTGTTTCCCTGTTGTTACTTACACAAAAATGTAATGTTTGATGGAGTTTTTGAGAATAATAAGCAATTTTGATGAAGTATTCTATAACACTATGCAGAGGATGTGAGCATAGCAGAGCGATGAGCGTTTCTGCTCATCGCTCACGGAGCTGTACACGGCCCCCGCTCCCCCACTCACAGCCACTGCAGACTGCTCTGCTGATTATCGCTCACCACTCTGGTCAATTTTCACGAAATCACTCACCGTTTGCTCCAAAAAGAAAAAAAAATCTGCATTGTATTTTAATTTTAGCTTTAACTGTAGCCGCATCAAAATAACTGAGCAGCCAAATATGGGTGTGGCTCTGGCTCATTCACATGTGCCGGGCGCAGCTACAATAGACAGAGAAATGCTCTGTGGACAGTCATTTTGACATCCTGCCAGCAACATTAAATAATTAACACCTTTTACTGGACTTTCTATGACTGGGAAAGAAGTCACACACACAGAAAATATAAATACAAGATTTTAAAAATCATTTCAGCTACTGAAAAAAATCCTATGACTACAGCAGTCAAGGGACTTTTTATAAGAAGTCACTTTCTCCTCTTCTCTTTTCCGAACATTCCTCAACCACATGGAGCTGTGTGACCCCACAGGATCTGGATTATAAAAATAATCGAAAAGCTGATGTTGAGTCGATATGCATTTATATTTATACATTATAAAACATTTGACAGGAGGTGCGCTTACAGGGAGGTGCTGTCAGCTCAGTTGACGGCCGTAGCAGCTAAACGAGCAAGTCAGAAAAAAAAAAAAACCCACACAAGCACGCACACACAAAAGCCCAAACTGAATATTCACTGTAACACTCGCGTCCAAAAAAAAAATGGACACAGAAGATAGAGAGTGTGGAATAAAAGACATTATCAAAGACAAATGTGTGTGCATATGCCCCAAGTTCGTGACCGGTCACAGAGTAGGGGGTTTAAATGAAATATAGCAAATTTTGGGCCATTTAAATATTGTGTGTAGCCTTTTTGGATGTGTTCTCGTCTCCTTTGCGGGTCACCCCACTACAGTGCCCCCAACCCAAATCCTCTTCCCACAGCCATGTTCCTAAGGTAGAGAGCAATTCCTCGTAATTACCTCTGCCAAGAAGATAATGTTTTCATCCACATCTGTTGGTTTGCTGCTTGTTTAAGCAGTTTTACTCAAAAACAAAATGATTACCACCTTTTTTTTTTCTTTTTTAAAGGTTGGGCCTGGCCTGGAATAAAAACCATGAAAATGTGTTGCAGCTTCTGATAAAGATGTGGATGTAGAATTTGTTGTTTGTTTGGTTTTTTGTTGAGAATTTGCCCTGTTTCTTTCTGGCTTATCCTAATCTGATCCTGATCCTAATCCATCGGTTGCTGAATGCATCACAATAAAAGCATTTTATAAGGACACCACTAGAAGGCCTCTGAAATCTCAAATGTTCAAAATTAGCTGGTTCCTTCTAAAACCTCAACATATTTTGTCGGGAAACCACCTCGGAAACACTGCATATCTGAAATACATTTTCTTGTACATGTACTAACTCATGAAAAAGCAGTTTTACACTGAAAATAATAACACCTGGTGAGGTTAGGAGTAGGATTTAGCTTTAACAACTGGAGCTTCAAGCCATCATGCTAGGTTAGCTAAAGCTACAAAGGACAATGTATAGTATGAGGTCTGTTTGTCGTTTGTGAGATAAAGAAGAAAAACATGCAGCCTGTCCCTTGAAGTGGTTAGCTGAAAATACACAGAAGCCTTTTAATTTCGACAAACGTCATGAAACTTTATGTGTGGAAGACACACAGGACAGTTTGTTCCTCTGGGCAGTAGCTGCACCATAACACTGGTATTTGAAGGACACCACTTGTAGTTAAAATTTACAGGAACAATGTCCTTGAAACAAAGAATAATTATGCTCAACAGTTCCACACAGTGAGTTATACAGTTCTGTTTTTTTTTTGTTTGTTTTTTTATCTCTGACTCATGTTCAATGTGTTTCAAAAATTATCAAGCCAATTTTCATGAAACTGCCTGAATTGGTTAGGCAAAGGTTGGACCATATTCTAGCATATTCTGGGTCAGATCTAGATACAAGGGGCAAATCAAAATAAATGTAATGAATCATTTTAAAATCAATACCAATCTGAAGACAACCACTCCATGTTTCTAGTGCATATAGAACATTTTTTAGTCAATGACTCGTTATGTTTAGGTGCTCCATAAATATACTGAGAAGCTGTTTTTCAATCATATGTCCCATCAAGTCAATGTCCCATCAGATGAGATGCTCAAAGAGGGTAACAGAGCTCTGCTCACTATCCCCATTACCAGCATCTCAGAAAGCAAGGAGATCCTATCTGCCTATCTGCCACTGCAACAGTAATTCTGGAGATGTTTAGGTACAAGCTCGAGAGCACATCCTACAGACAATACCTCCATGGATAAAAAGGCTGCAAGCTAAGATAAGGTATGCCCAGAAAGACATTATCCAGATAACAGAGGTGGCAAAGGGAGTGATGAAGGACAGGTCCTGGCTGAAAAAGAGGTACAACAAGTTGTCAACAAGCGAGGCCCCGGTGACTAGGCTGAAGAGATAGGGAAGCATAAAGAGACAGGGAAGCACAGGCCAAGAGAATAAATGGCATGGCGTCCAGAAAACCATCAAGAGTGTACTCACAGGTGCAAGGAAACAATGGCGCAACAGTAGATCCAGCCAGACAAAGCAATAAGAGAAAGACATATTAGAGAAGGAAGCAGGGCCGGCGCCCCCTATAGGCGAGTAAGGCGGTCGCCTAGGGCGGCACCTGAGGCAGGGGCGCCTCGTCGTGGTTAGGGATGGGTACCGAATTCGGTACTGTTATAGGTACCGACCGAATTCCGTCGGTACTACCGAGTACCGATTCACGTAAAATCAAACGGTACCATGTTTCGGTACCTAAACGCATACTTGTGACTGTGAGGGAGTGGAAGAGTAGGCGAATTTCCATGCCAGACATGAACACAGCATTGCACGCACAAGAGCGTAATGACGTCAGAAGCTGCGGGTCAGTCAGGAAAGCAAGCATGGCTGATCGAAAGCGCTCGAAAGTACGGCTCCACTTTACAAAATTCGATGCAG
>OMMV01027454.1:0-10056 GCA_900302635.1 Chatrabus melanurus
TTAATCCACTCAGAAAGAACACATCAAATAACTCAAATAGAAGAAATCTGATATCAGTGCACTTTTATTTCATCAATAATGACTGAGGGAATCTGAAACCCATTCAGTGGTTTGCATTTCAAAACTTTATTGAAGAATTGTGGAAAACGTCTGAAATACTTAAAAACATGGTGAAAAAGTTCGTCTTAAGCTTGAAGTGCATCAAAAATTCTCAGTCTAATGGCTTTGAATGTTCATAAACTATAGGTTTTGCATAGTATATTATTGTTTGATAATTGTGTTATATCATTTTGAAGCTGCAATTTCCCTAAAATCATTCTGCTGTCCACTAGATTTCCTCATTATGCGCATTCCTACAGAGGTAATGCAAGAAGACCGAAATAACTTTATTTATATGTCATTTTCAGGATACATTAGTACTTGCCCGAGCTGGCACAGCACTCAGCAAAAGTCAGATAAAGTCGTCTTTTTTGGAGCCCAGAGGACTTCCAGTCACTCCAGCCTGCAGCACAGGATGGCATGAAGAAGACACGGCGCACACTCACTGATCTGAATGATATCAGTGCACACATTCTATTCTCAATTCCTGATATTTCAGAGTGAATATTTCTGCCCTCAGAACCCGGGGTGTGCCGAGCCCCACGCTGCTTCAAGTGGAGCTTCACGTGAACGCTCAGCTCCTTTTTCTCCACTCACAACTGCTTTAATTACTCCACATCAAGACTTACGCAATTATTACTTTAAAAACAATTCACCATGACAATAAATGTGTATTTCACACGTGTGCATGTAGAAACGTGGTGGGGGGGTCTATGCTGCCACAAAGTTACCGTTGCATTTTGTAAATTAGCCTGACAATTGCGATGGCCGACAGTAGCTATCGAATCCCCTGATCGCAATCCTCTGAACATCAACTCTTCTAATCTAATGAAGAGCATTTAGAGCCGATCATAAATATAAAAATAGGAAATATGAAAACACACACAGAAATACACAATAAGAATTGTCATGTGGTTAACATATGGACTGTGCAATATGAACTTAAAAAAAGACATCACAGCTTTTTAATGCAACAGTTAAAACGTGGCAAGAATTGACCTGTAGTCAAACCTTTCAGCTCAGCTGGTCATCATTTGTGCTACCTAAAACATCAGGGTTTGAATTTGTCCATCACACGACATTTTGGAATCAGATTTTATTACCGCCAACAAGATGGTCTGCGTGTGTTTGATAGTCAGCAGTGTTTACATTCTAAATCAATATTGGACCAATTACATTTTTTTCCCTAAAGTGAAAATATGAACCCAAACACATCTAAAACAGAGTCCAGGTTCCAGAGTTCCCCTTTAGTAATGTTTGAAGAAACTGGTTTTGTGAACAAACACCTTTGAAAAAGGATTAATTAAAGGACTTATTCCAGTGTAAACCTCTGTCAAGGGAAAAACAATCTGCCAGATCTGAATCTGTATCCAGAACACCAGCAGAAGTAAACAATTTTAAATCAACACTAAAAGCATGTCTATAATTTAAATGCATACATACTAGTGCACATACACTAGTTATGTGATGGAAAATTTAGTTTTTTTTAAAATTAATGTAGTATTTCTCTTTAGTAGTAACAAAAGAGAAAGAAGGCTTACTGTAATTTATTTATTAAATTTAATATAACTGTTCCCTGGTCACTGATGTGCTGGGATTTGCTTTGATTGTTAAGAAATAAGTGATAAGGCCGTTTAAATGATGAGCTCAATAAAGCAGTGAAATACAACATTTCACTAAAATAACATTTGTCACTTTTCGTTGAATTTGATTCTCCTTTTCTCTTAAACAAATGAGTTCATTTACAAAACCATCTAAGTCCAAAACCGCAAATTTTTAGTTGAGGCAAACATGCACTTGGCTGCTTTCGTAAATCTAACAGAGTGCAAACTATTAAAGAATTTGAACACACGATTTTTAATTTTATTTATTTAAATCTGTGGATTTTCTAATGCGTTTTCCTTTAAATTCCCATTTTAAATTGCATTTAACAAAAATGGACTTGGAGGGTTTTGCAAATGAACTCTTCAAATGTTTTTCAGTTTTATATTGTCCATTTTGATTAGATTTGATTTGTCCAACTCTGACAGACTTATGCTTTCCCAGGTCATTTTAGTACTCGCTTGGGTTCAACAAGGATTAATGGATCCTGGATTGTTGAATACTTTAAACGATATATGAAGAATAGGGTCTCGGTTTTTTACATGATACTGTATTCACATACAGCCCCAACTGTGCCCTGTGCAGGGATTAAGAGAATGGTGCTCTCTGTGATGAATCGTGTGTGTCCATGGCACAAAAACACTCAGAAAAACTTGCATAAGTCCTTGATATTAATTACTTTTATGTGGCAAAACACAGAATTCTTGGAGAGACCCATTTTTCCTAAGGTTCAATTAACCTATCGGATGCCATTCAGATTTTGGGAGCAGTGTGATGTGTACCTGCTCAGAAAATACATATTTGATAATTATATATGTAGATTGTATGTGGATGTTAGAAAAGCACATGTCCTCAGGAAATACATGAAGAATAATCCACGGAGCCTCTAATTGTGCTTCCTGGGCAGTAAAAGACAATTTCAACCTAATCCCACTTGGATACTTGGATCCTACAAAGCTCAGAAGGTAGGATTCACAGCCTAATACCCCTCACCAGGACTGAGGAAGCCATTTCAATCTTTCTCTGCTACAGTTCCACTCAGTGTGAAGTGTTTTCACTCCCTGACAATGTCCTTTTATTCTATAACAGACGACAAAGACGACTGGTCCCAGAGGCCACACTTCAAATCTCTACAATTTTATGATGTAAAATGATGACAGCTCTTAAAAGGGACAGAAAATGTCATAAAACTAACACAAATATCGTCTATACTAAAATGTGCTTCATATGCAGATCAACAGTTTTGACTTCCTTCAGGTCAAAAACAGGAAGACAACCTTCAGAGTTTTACCACTTTCTCCACGTTGCCTTCATCCTGCTGCCACACCGTGACATTTAGGATCACATCGGAATTAATGATCTGCAGATGCACCTGGATTTCACCAGCCTAGCCTCGGCATGACAATGGCTCTCCGTGCTAACTCAGCTAGTTATTGAGCTGGCTCAAGTGCAGGCTCTTATGCGGTTAGTTATTTAACCAAATCGTTTAACCTTGGGACTCTGATGTTAGATATTTGTGTGCTATTATTAACTACACACTATCCTCAGAATATTCCGTGCAGATAAAAGTTGTGTTGCCAGTTCCAGGCAGTGACATTACTTCAAGTTAACTTCGTTCCGACTGGACTTCAGAATTTGAACTAGCAGACTTGCCCGATGAGTGAGAGTGTCACTTACCAAATCATACATTTTTGGACAGGATTCATGTATGTGGCATCATTGTGTTTTATTTAATAACGACAAAGAATGAAAATCATTGTGTCTTTAAGGCGTGCTCAGTGCGCCTGTGAAATGACACACTACAGACTGTGAAATCACCTACATACTCCAGGGGCCCTATCTTCACAGTTTATCACAAAAAGTCTGAAATGCCAAGCGCAGGTGCAACTGGGGTTGTGTCCGCGCACACACTGCCATTTACATGGCACAAAATCTCAGCAAAAAAGCGGCACTAGACGTGACCGGTTGGATGAAGTCACCTCATTAGTCACAGGTGTGATGTGGGCATGACATAAAATTAACCTGTGGGTCATTTGTTTTTTCCTTTAAGACAAGTACACCAAGTGCTTGCATGTTGCTATTGAGAGGGAACACTCAGAAGTGAGAAGTTTTGAGGCGAGGATAGAAATAAGCATGCACAATATGCATGCACACACAGACAGCCTTGGCCAACCTTGGTCAGACAAAGATAAGCAATGTGAAAATATAGCGCAAACCAAAGTCAGTAAAGTTTTGTGTTTTACCATTTGGTATTTTTGTTTCTTTGTTATTAATTCAGTGTAATGGTACTATGATGTGCTAATGTGCACTAATGAATGCAGAGTCTTGTGCGCGTTGTGAAGCCACCATCTAAGGTCCCACAAAGACCCCATGTGCGCTAATTAGGGTCCTGGCTGCCACCCAGGACCCGGGGCGGTTCCATGGTGTGGTGGATGCAATGATGTGTGGCACCAGTGTATGCTCCCAGACTTGACTTGTTAGCCCACTGCACAAATCACTTTTGATTTGATTGAATTTGTGTCCTGCATGAGTCCTACACCAAATCTAAATATTGAAAAAAAATTAAGTTTCAAATGTAAATATAAAAGTTTGACATATGAGCGTGTGTACAAAATAAGAACTTTTAAAAAGACACTTTTCTTTTTACCATGGCTCCTGAAAATTGTATTTGATTTTTATTTTGACTGTTGACTTGACCTCTGGCCCAGAGCCAGACCGGAGAAGCATTGCTGCAGTGTGACGCGCGGCTGCGTGCACGTATTGTGGCGTGCACGTACTGCAGTGCACAGGTGTGAGCACAGCCTTACAGCTCAGCTACCACGATACACAAGTGCACACTTCTGACAGAATCAAATGTTTGTAAAGTAAGTGACAAAAAGTTGAAGCGCTGCGTCGCCTGCCTGAGATAATTTGACACCCCCCCCCCCCCCGCCTCGGTACCGTAACTCTTTTCTCATTTTAAGTGGAGCTGAAGACGCTTGCAGTGAAGTCTTAGAGGAGCGGGAACAAAGATGAAGGAGAGCTTGTGAGATCACATGTATAAAGTGTTTCTGTTAAGGCCCATCTATGAGACAAGCAGCCTCCTCCCTGCTCCCTCTGCTCCTGCCTCTCTTCTGGTTTGAGCATCAAAAGACCCAAGCGTCTGAAAATAGCACGTCTACATTTCTGTAGCTTGTTGTTGTTTCTCTCTTTTTTTAAATTCTCGACAATGCTGCCAGTTTGCCGGATTCCTGTTTTTGTCTGCTCCTGCTTTCTTGATCTGAGAGGTTACAGCGCATAGAGTCAGACGACTGTGTGTGTGTGTGTGTGTGTGTGTGTGTGTGTGCGCGCGCATGCACGTGTGGGGCTTGGTGGTCTATAAAAAGCAGCAGACACAGTCTTCCCTCTCTCCTCATGCATTATGCATCGGCATCACCTTCCATCAAGTGGCAGAAAAGCTGAAAGATGTCTAACTTTAGCTTCTATTCTGAAAGCCAAACAGAGGAGGAGACGTTATTTTGACGCCGCAGTCTAGCTGAGCACCTGTTACATTAATAAAAGCTGCATTTCGCAACAAGCGCAGAGCCGACAACAACCTGTGTGATGGCACAGCGCTCAGAAAAACAGCAGTGAGGAGCAGCAAATCTGCTTTTAGCAGGACGACACGGATCAAACGCTGACCTTGGCGCTGCGTTTTGTCTCCACTGTGGCAATAACAAAGAGCGGGAAGTCCGCTCATGCCAACACAAAGAAAAAGTGCATCACATTTTCACATTAAGAGCGCCGCAGGACTGAGCTGTAGGATAAAACTGATAGGAGTTCGACTGGAAAATGCCCAAATAACAATAACAGTAATAGCAGTAATTAGTAGGAGTGGTAACAAAGGATTTAAATCAAAGAACTGATATTGATATCGATGCTGATATTCCCACATGTGCAGATCAAAACAGGTTTCTGTTACAGATAGGTCAGTGACAACTCTATACGTTTTCCCCCAAATCTTTGAGAAAACATTCACGCGAGCTCGTGATTCGTGTCCCCATAGCAGGTGCAACTTGTCATAACATTAGTGATAACAAAGCCCACCCATTTAGTGGGAACACATGATTGGTCAGGCCCTCTGATTTCATATTTCGACCACCAATCACAGAATTGAAGCATATTATTTTCTTCCCAGCAAGAGAGGCAGAATAATTGTGATTGGGACAAAAATCATGAGCTTATTTCATTTAACCCTTCACATTCTAACACACACTGAATACATCTAATAATAATAATAATAATAACATTGTGTATTTTAAATAGCTGACAAAATATATGAAATAATAGCCAATATACTGTCAGAAATCTGTGTAATCATGTACCTGAACTTAAAAACTGAACCACTTGCAGTAGTTCTGACCAAACCCTGGCAAAAAAAAAAAAAAAAGTTTACCAAATGAAATTCTGACTATAAGCACGGCCTTAAGGGGAAAAAAAAAATTCTGACAAAGCAGCTGAAATTAAAGTAAGCCATTTACACGAGATTAATGTAAAGTAAAAAGTAAACTGAAATAAAAGGTTCCATGAACAAATAAATCCAACAATTTAATAAATAAATCGACAAACTAATAGCTACAAAATAAATGAAACAGGTTTTTCTCAACTTGACAAAATAACATTCTGTTTCACTATTCTGACACCCTCCACCCCACTTCCAAGAGTTTCAGTTTGTTGGATTAAGTTTTACTAAAGCTAACAGGTTAACCTTGGTTCAGCTGTTTTATTAACACATTTTGTGGACTGGGCAGTGGTTTTATAATGGGTGGCTTGGGTGCGGGTATTAAAAATTATGAGTGGCTAATAGCCTGGAAAATATATCCATTGAACTGAATAGTTTATTTATAGTTCATGGAGAAAAAGCATATAATTTTGTTATCATTTGTTACTCACTGCTTAGAAAACCATGACAGAGATGTTCTTCTTTTTGAGGGCATATAGAACTTAAATATGCCGTGTGAGCTCTACTATAGAGACGCCTGATCACGTGTTTACTGGAGACATCGGTGGTTAATGCAGACAGGAAGCTTCACACATGCCAGGCTTCTTAAGACAATAATAAATAGATAAAGTGAAAAATGTTTAATTAAGATATAAATTCTTTTTTAGTGCTAGGGCCAGACGATCAAATATTTTTGTCAGACTTGGAGTTTTTGACTCAGTGACTATGAAAAGATTTGGTTCCTTTGAATGAATGTGAAAAAGCTGACTGTAATCAGACAAAGACAGATCTGAATCTGTGTGGATTCCTGCTACAACTCGACCTTCAATGACCTTTGATGACTATGGACGGCCTGACCTTAAATTGTTTTTGTATTTTTTTTAAAATGAAAAATACATATTAAATCCTGGCTAGAAGTGCACTCTTCAGAGTGCATTCCTCAGCCAGGGTCCATGACACCTTAAGTTTTTGAATAATCCTGCAAAAAACAGCAATCAGACTATGTTCATAAAACATCCACAGCGGAGTAACAACACTAACGCTTCACCTCCTCTATTGGAAGCAAATTTATTGTCAGGAGTTTGCTAATCATGTGCTGCCAGACAACTTGTTTAACTAAACAAGTTGTCAAGTTTAGTAACTAAAGCAGAAGACAGGTGAAAACCAGCAGTGATGACTAGTGATTTATGAAATACAAATAAAGTACAAAGTGTCAATAAAACTGAAAAATAACTAACTATAAATAGTGTGTATAAATCTTTAAAAAACAAAAAACAAAACCTACATATCCCACCAGCCAGGTGACGTGCAGAAGTACATGCATGTGACATTCTGTTTCTTGTACTGTAGGACTACTATGTCAAACAGACGGTGCTTATCTCAGGAAATATTGGCTCACTGTGAATATTTCGTCGGCAGCAGTGTCGCAATCTCATAATGTTGTAAACAGTTTTGTTTGGAAACTGAAGAGGGACCTTGTGATTTTATTTTGCGCAGCCAGCAAACACCAGTGCAGAGCAGCTGATTATTTTGGCATTTGCAATCAGGTCTAAAACTATTATGCAATGTCTCTGGGATTGATTTACTGTACGCCCCATAGGAAGGGACAGAAGATGGTGGCGGACAGTCTGAAGAGGGGCAGCACGTGGTCTACTTGTGCAAACATGACAGATTATTAGGAAGGACGGCTTCAACGTGGAGGTGGGAAAGGAAAGTGTTTCAAAAGAAAAAGTTTCAATTTCAGGGGTTATCTGGACACCTGAGATGGCTGCAGGCTGGTTGTTTTGATGTGTCTGACCTCGGGAACTGTGTGAGAGAGACAGTTGGGGAGGTTCAGGTGGCAGCGGTGGCTCTCAGCCATCTGCACCATCATTCACCACACGTCCGCCTTCCAAAAGCTGCAAATCACCCACGGGCGACCGAAACAGCCCCACCCGGAGCTCTGCAGGGCCGCAGTAAACAAGTCGCTCTCATCTACGAGTCAGAGCGTGCACGTGTCTGTGTTCTATGCATAATCACACTACAT
This sequence comes from Chatrabus melanurus, assembly GCA_900302635.1. Taxonomy (NCBI): domain Eukaryota; kingdom Metazoa; phylum Chordata; class Actinopteri; order Batrachoidiformes; family Batrachoididae; genus Chatrabus; species Chatrabus melanurus. Next base: position 8,187 of record OMMV01027454.1, read on the forward strand.
GAAACTGTGTGATAGGCTTTGATTGTCCTGTATGGAGGTGCGCTTTAATGTGCCATTGGGTCATAAAGCAGGATTATTCTAAAACTAATCACCTGGGCTTTGTTTGTTTTAAGAAACAAAGGATTATAGAGAGGAAAAACTGTTTACATTTTGATTTTTCTTAAAAGTAGTTTATAAAGTCGCACATATGTCACAACTGTGACTGTCAACAATAAAACTTCATCTGGATCCAGAACCAGATCAGGATCTGCTGGACTATGTAGTAGTCCCAAGAAAATGATGGAGTTCCCATCTGAGAATCACTGTTGGAGCCAATCAGAAGATTTGATGATAGGTCAGTATCCGCCTAGAAGTCCTATACAGTCCGACCCCTGTTGGTGCCAGTGCTCATCTCCGTAGTGTGAAGTGGATGAGAGTCTACGGCTCCCCATGGACGGGACACCAGACCATCACGGGTTACTTCCCTAGCTAAGACCGGTACCCATTTATAGCTGGCTGGACTTAACTGGAGCAATGCAGATAACGTGGCTTGTCCAAGGAGACAAACAGGTAGCATGACTGGGAATCAAACTCAGGTCTACCATATATATTGGCAGCCCAGCTCCTTATCCACTGAGCTACCTGCTGTGCTCAGTATCAGGCTATCATCTATAGTAATAATTATGTAATAATCATCATCATAACAACAACAATCAACAATAACTAGTAATAAAGGCTTCAAGTCTTTTTCCTACTGCATATATTTGGCTTCATAACGTGATATGTTTTAAACAATACAGTTCCTTTTTATTTAATCACTTTAATCATTTTATTTAATTCAGTTGGTCTGTCGCAATGATGAAGCAGTCAGCGAATTAGTCAAAAAAATGCAAGAGTTCTAATCAATTAACTTTTTTGTCATTATATAAACATGCTGATTTTGTGCCGTAAGACAAAACAAGCATTCTGAGGATGGTTCTGCTGTAATGTGCATTTGTCCTTTTGAGTGACATGTAAAGGCTAACTCATCACTGCTTAAAAATAAAAAAATATATATAGATTTAACATGCAATGGACATTATTAGTCTCGGATCCCAGATTGGGAACGAGGGCTCTCGATCATGCATATTTTGCACTAATTTTGGAGAATGTACAAAATAGTAGTAAATACAGGATATGTGTCACATGGTGTGTGCATTCATATTCTGGAATACACGCCGCCGCCCCCCCAACCAACATTTGTTCCATTATAGACCGTATGTCCTGAAAACGCTGACATTGTTAGTTGTGTAAGCAGATCAACTTTTAAACATTTTCAGATCTGACTCTGTGGATGTTATTTAACAAGACTAATCTGAATTTAAACTATGAAATATGATTTCGTATAGCCTACGCTGCATCTCAGTGGAACCAAAATAATAATGAAACGTGACAAATGCCCTTATTTGTGGCGACCTCCTGACATTCCCTGGAGGCTCCTAAACCTGACTTTGGAAACCACTGGTGTATATTATGTAACCACAGTTGCTCTTTTTTTTTCCTATCTGATGTCTGTGCTGTTGTGACGGGGTTAAATCCCACAGGCGTCCCTTCAGTCTCATCTCATACGAGTATTTCAGAAGGGATAAACATAGCTGATATTACTGCCTTCCTCTGTGCATGGCAGAAAACTTCACCATTGACTATGACAGCCGAGCAGCAGCCAGTGAATGGAGTGGGTGGTCTGTGCCAAGAATTTCTGTCAGCTTTAATCAGAGCCTTCGCTTGCACATGTGAGACTTTTGGTTTTTTTCTAATGATGCTAATCAAATGATGCCTTTTTTCTTATACCACCAGCACTACGTGGTGCTGAGCCAGAATGTGCTGCCAACAGTGCAACAAGAGAGACAAT
>OMMV01027455.1:0-11713 GCA_900302635.1 Chatrabus melanurus
ATTTCGATCATTTGCTAATGAAAAGAAAAGTTTCTGTAAAAACCAAAGTAATGATCCTGTGACAGATGATGTGGACCTTCTGCTGGGACACAGTGTGACAACCAACCCAGTGTCCCCTGTTAGCTGATAGGCACATTGCCTGTCTCCCTTCCTCTCTCTCGCCTCTCTCTCTCTCGCTCTGCCTCTCTTTCTCTCTCCTCCCTCTCCCTCCCTCTCCTTCTGTCTCGTGCGTCTCGCTGAGAGCGGCTCGCGCTCACACACGAACACGCGTCGCTCGGTTAACGGACTGAATGATCGCGCGGCGCGAGTCTCTTCATTAGCACCGTCATCATCATCATCACCACCACCACCGTCGTCCTCCTCAGCGGATGGAGGAGCTTCATCACCTCCGTGTGGCCTCCTCCTAAGCGGACGGAGGAGCCGCTCTCTGCGGGATAAAAAGTTGAGGAGGTTTAATTCTGGTTTAATCATTAACCCGGGATAATCCGCCTGGCACGGTTGGTTTCTACTCTGGACTTAAACGGATCCGGTGGGTTTAATGGATTTATTCTTATTTAACGGATCAGTGGCGGCGTTTTTAAAGCTCCACGCAACTGAAATCTATCTTTTTTTGTTATAAGGAATTTTCACTTAATTTTTTATTTTAAATCCAGTTTTATTAAAAACTGATGTGTGACATTTTAGAATTGTATCCCGACGTGCTTTTAATGGATTTCTTACTGTTGAAACCGAGCCGTTTTTTGGACTAACGGTCACTAACGGCCAGCCTCCGCCAAACGATGGATTCACGTGCACCTGTCGGAAAACGGGAATAGCGCAGAGAAGCGGAGGTGCGCTGGAGCCCTTCGGGAGGAGAGAGGAGTCAAGTTAGCAGGAGGTCGGAGGAGTTGATGTTTACTGGCGAAACGGAACACCTTCAGGGACGGTTTGGAACCAATCATCAACGCTGACTGACGATTAATTGATTATTAAAATTTTAGCCTCTTTTCGCCCCTGGATTTCCCGCCCTTAACTGGAGTCAATCAAATTTACTATCGCTTAATTAATATATATGGTTATGGTTTTTTCTAAATCTATTTTTAATCAGCTTCAAAAGCTGTAAATTTGAATCATCTCCTCCACGTGCTGCCTGTAAATGATCTACTTAGAGAGATGTAGTCAGACTGCAGTTACTTCACATCAGCCTGCCTCATCAAAGTGTCTACAAGTCAATAAAATCAGATTTTTAACTTGAACTTGACACAAAAATTCATGCCTAATTATTTCTTTATTTTCCCATCAGTGTTTCCAGTCTTTACTTCAAAAGAAAGTCATTACCTTAAATAAAATCCCCTTTTTACAGCCCTAAACTTATTGCGAAAAAGACATTTCAGAAATAATTAGAAAGCTAATATCCATGTGGAAATATTCTTGGCAGTTTAAATGAAACTCTTGACAGTTATTCCAACAATTTGAAATTTAAACTGCTGTGGCAGCCACCTTGATTACGCTGACGGAAATAAAAATAATGAAAGCCAATTCTGAAAGAGGGATCACATTTTCAAGTGTACAAAAAAGTCTAATTGTGCTCTTAAGGTGGAAAGTTCTTCAAGCTAACCTTCCACCTCCTGCTGCATCAATAATCTTGTAATAGTCCAACAGAGGTTAATTTATGCTTTATTGCAAGACTGGAAGAGCTTTATAACCGGCTTGGATGCTGCTTTAAATCTCCTGTGTTAGTTTCACGTCTCTGCTGCACGTGGATCCAGAAAGTCATCCAAAAGTGTTTAATCCGTGAGGAAACTAAATTACAGCTTCAGTTTGTCTCCAGTGTCTTAACGAGGCTGTAATCACAGTCTGACTCCTCCTGGTCTAAGGTTTAGCTTAGCCATCTGATTTCCATCTAAAGTCTGCGGACAGAACGCCTCATCCTCCACAGCACACCGGCTCCTCCGCAGCAGCCTCGTCTGCACGTGAAACCGAGCCAGGCACCATCGATTTTCTTCCCCTCGCCACAAAACCAAAAAGCACACGAGCAACCCATCCTTTCTGGTTTGTCAGTTTTGTTGTCCGAACTGGGAGACGTGCTGCGGCGTTGATTTTCTGTCTCACGTTGGTGCTGAAGGACATTCACAGCGATTGAGTGGCAGTGAGGTCAGAGGTCTTGTTATCAGGGACTGGAGTTTCTGAAACTCAAGATTGGAGGTTGGGTAGAAGGACTGGGAATGTTCGGCATCTTTTTCCAGAAGAAATCTGTCGAGCAGCTGGAATCAGACCTGAGCATCAATGAGTGTTTTCCAGAATCGCAGTTTGACTGTAAAGCCTGTTGCAGAGCAACATTTTTAGCCAAATGGGACTAAACGACAGCAGCCCGGGTGCAATGCGGAACGGCCGTGGTCTGTCGGACCAGTGGGCAGATTCGGTGGTGGTTCGACCTCGCACCACCGAGCGGCACATCACGGTGCACAAGCGGCTGGTGCTCGGCTTCGCTCTGTCTATACTCACCCTGATCATCGTCACGGTGGTGGCCGTGGTGCTCAGCGTCCGCTTCGAGGAGTGTGGTGGAAGAGACCCTGATGGCATGCCAGGGGAATCGAGCTCGCGGGGCGCTGGCGGGTCAGCGAAGTTGAACGGGAGCAGAGCGGAGAGGATGGGTGAGGAGGAGGCGGCTCAGCCGTGGAGGAACTCCCGGCTGTCGGGCTCGGTGAGGCCACGTCACTACGACCTACGGCTCGCCGTCTACATGGACAACTTCACCTTTTCCGGAGAGGTCAGCATCGAGCTGGAGTGCATCAACGCCACCCGCTTCATTGTGCTGCACGCCGACCGCCTCGAGGTACGGTGGCCTGTGTGGGCCAGATGGCAAACTCTATTTACTGTGTGGTTACGTGATCACAACATTAGAGTTCAATCTATAAAGTAGCAGAAAAGACAGAAAAAGTTCCAACACGTCTTCTTAGAGAGCAAAGTGTTGGCTGCAAGTGTCTTCTTTGCCCAACAGAACAAAAACCCAATTATGCTAAATTTACAGTCAAATAAAACATAAAAAAAACACCAAATCAGCACCTTTGTTAAACTGGAACCACAGAATTACTGGAATATTTGCTTGTTCAATTCCAATAATTGGAGTTAAAAGTTCTGAATATCATAATTACTTATATTTCAGAGGTTAATTAAATACATCACAGCAACCACAAAGATTGTTAACAGGACAGATGAATATCACAAACACTTGATCATTAATTCACAGTCCAGACCTGTGGTGGGAATACTACTCCGTCTTATCCTGTAAATCCACGGCAAATCCCAGCCGTTTGACTACAACCATTAAAATTACATTCAAACTGTTTGGACATTAACAAAGCAAAGACTGACTACTTCAAAGAGTATGAAATACGATTTATTTTTAAAAATTTTTTATCATGTTCATAATTGATATTTTAGAAAATGTACAAAATTTTACTGACCATTTCATCACTAAAAATCTGTTTATTTTCAAATTTGACCACTAATGCTGTGTATTTTTACATAACATATGATGGTCAAATTGAAGTATTTTTACATAAGGGAAAACCTTTAAAGGGGTTTGCTGTTAATATAATAGGATTTTTTAAATTTCGCTCTTAATGAAGTAACAGCTGTCTTGGTCGTCATACAGTTCACGTGCAGAATTTCAGATTTCAAAGCATCGTACTGACCATGCTTAAGATTTGTCTGCACAAGTCGAGTTTGGAACTTCAAAATAAAGGAATTTGAACATTTACACCACAAATAACAATTTGTTCTCATTAATTTAAAAAATTAACAAAAAAACAAACCTACATTGAGCTGCAATTGAGACAAGTTTCTCTTTAACTCTCTTTCATCTGAAAGATGAAACAAGGCACTAGCTAGCTTGTAAGTCTATTTTCATTTGAATTTTGCAGAATGACATCTTCTGAGTAATATGTGGTGACGAGCAATCCATTTCCAACTATCAAAGAATAAATTTGGCATACTTTTGCAACCAATGACATTATACTATGGTGTGTACAATGCAATGCTAGGTGTTTACAGGTCAACATTGTGGGTTTTATTAGTCAGTTTAATATATTTGTACAGTGCCAAATCCCAGCATAAGTTTCCCCAACATACTACGGAATGAGCAAGCACATTTGCGACAGCGGTAAGGAAAACTCCCTCAGGCATTTTTTTTTTGTTTTTTGTTTTTTGTTTTTTTAATTGTAGGAAGGAATCTCAAGCAGACCAGACTCAGTGGGGGTTGCCATCTGCTATGGCCGTAATAAATAAAACAAAAGCACAAAGAATGGTCAGAACATGTAGTGGACAGAAATGTTAGCGCTAATCAACCACATACAGTCCAGTGCTCACAACGACAGATGGTTGGAAATCCAACCAGGAGATGAAGATTAGAGTCCCAGGAAAATAGACTGCAATTAGTAAGTCAGTGATTGTATTGACGTTAGGTCAGTCATTCTAAGAGGACGTCCCCCAGTTCTCATCCCAACCCGCCCACAAGATGGTCCCATATCCCACAAGCAAGTTCCTGCATGTCAAAAGTTCCAGTATAGACTGCACACGTCTCAAGAAGAGTCACATTCAGACGTGATGTAACATGAGTTCATTCCACATCTATTCTCGTTCCCTAATTCCTTCAGAGCTGATGCTCATCTGCGTCCCCCACAGATCACCCACAGCGTGTCAGTCCACAGCCCTTCAAGCCCACACATAACAGTAGTCACTCAAACTATTGGTATTTATTGATTATAACAAATCAGCTTTGTTATGTTGAGTGAGTCAGTTCTTCACAACAGGATACTTGGCCGTTGTTACCAATGGCCCCACCCTATAGATTCCCAACAGTGGACTAAATGCCAGATTTTAGAAAGACTGGATATCGTACAGATGTTGTTGTGGGTGTCGGACACCAGCAACCTGTTGAATTTTCTCAGTAGTGAAGCTTTATATTTGCACCAAACTACACCCTCTTTCCTCAATCATCCAATCGCATTTCTTGAAGCGTTCACGCCATCGAACAGCCAACATGCAAATGTTGACGGTGGATTTGTCCTTCCTGATGATTCTTTCAAAATGGTCTTTGCATCCGTTGTTGGCTTTGTGTGTTGGAAAAACAAGCCTCTGTCTAACAAAGAGTTTATTTCCAGATTTGGCCTCAGAGATTTCCTTAACGAGGCTAATTAACTGTCAAAGTTGCTGTTTCAGCCTTTTTCCCCCTTCCTTCTTTTGTTTTGAGAGAAACCCTCAGAGAAATGTCTGAGCAATGTTATTTTTCAGTCCGGTCATCTCAGCTAATGTGAGAGAGGGATAAATCTGTCTAATTTGGGCAGAGGCCAATTAAACAGCCTGCAGCCGGGTGTTTGTGTGTGACTGTACTGTGAATTAAGTCAGGATGCTCTCCTAAGGTGTCCTCAGAGTTAATGTAACATGAAAAGAAGAATTGTCAAGAAGTGTAAGGCCAAAAACTAAAACCTGGATAAAAAATATAGTGAGCTGGCAGAAAGAGGCGGAAGAAATGAGGCCTGCAAAAAGCACTTTATCCAGAAAATGCTTCAAGTACAAAATGCATTGAATGTTTGTCAGAAAAAAGGCCATATTACTGCTTTTACATGTTTCAGAAGATTAACTTCAAATGCCAGACTTTAATTCTTGCTGAGCATATTCTGAAATGTATAAAGCACTGATGCTATAACCTAAAAATGCTGCATTTAAATTTCAGTGGGGCATTATTTGAAATTAAATTACTCAGTCACTGAGGGTTGCACTCTTAGTGGCAGGTTGCGTGAGGAAACCTATCCAGTGTAAATTCTGTGTCAAATCAAATATGCAGCTCACAGAAGGTGGAGGGAGTACTTTGAGTAATTGATAATAATATATTTTCAGAAAGACTGGAGGAATTATGAGAGCAGCTAAAAAGAAAGCTATAAGGAAACGAGTAGGATTAAGTATGTAAGATAAAGAAGCGAACAAGCAATAAATAATTTTAGAGAAGGGTTACTGAAGGAGAATTGGGAAAACGTGTATGGATGTAATGTAAATGATGCATTTGATTGGTTCCTAAAGAGATTTATATTTCTATATAATAGGAATTGTCCCTTACAACCCTGCACTCAAAAAAAGGAGAGAACCAAAAAAACCTTGGATCACAAAGGGACTATTAAATGCATGAAAAAGAAAAAGAAATTATATCGAGATTTTTATAAAATTTAGTACAAAAAGAACAGAACTAAAATATAAGATGTATTAAAATAGGTGAACAAATATACTGAGGTGAGTTAAGATTGATTATTATAAGATATTAGAAGAAAATAAAATATAAAGTGTACATGGAAAATAATCCAATATTATAGGAAATAATGGAAATCCTAAAAGTATTCAGTTATTTTATACATGAAAATGTTATTGAAAACATGAAAGGGTTCACAAATGTAATTAATTTTTTTGTAAATGTTGGACCTATGCTTGCTAATAAGAAAGATAAAAATGTTTTGTTAATATGAACATTGAGAATATGGAGTGTAGGGAAAGAAGAATATGCACTCAATGTTTATGGGTGATGTGAGTGAAAATGATATAATTTATGCTGTCAACAAAAGCAGAAACAAGATGTCAGAGGATTGTGATGGAATTGATATGATTATAATAAAACTGGACCATTGATTGTACAGTTAAGCCACTAAGATGTATCTTTAATTTATCATTTGAATCTGGGGTTTTTCCAGACAAAATTAAACAGTAAAGGTCATTCTAATCTTTAAATCCAGAGACAAACATAATTTTACTTTTGCAGTTTTCAAAAATGCTTGAAAAAGTATTTGTTCAAAAAAATGGAGGATTTTTTCGAAAGAAACAATTTGTTGAGGGAGAGTCAGTATGGGTTTAGGACAAATAGGTCTCCAGCATTAGCATTAATGGCTGTAGTTTAAGAAATAACATCTGCGATAGACAAACTAGAGTGGATGATGAGGGTTTTTCTTGATTTCAAGAAAGCATTTGACAGTATAGACCATAACATTTTAATTTCAAACCTGTATTCATATGGAATTAGAGGAGTGCTGTCACGGTGATTGAAAAGTTATTTAAATAACAGACAACAGTATGTACAGTTGATGGGTATTAAGTCTGATTGTTTGAGAATTGCGTGCGGAATGCCGCAAGGATCTGTTTTAGGGCCCAACCGCTTTATTTTGTGTATAAATGATGTGTGTGATGTGTCAAAAATGTTTAAATTTGTGTTGTTTGCAGATGATGCCACTTGTTTTGCTTCAGGGGTTGACTTGAAAGTATTGTCAGACAGTGCTGTACATGAAATGTATAGCCTTAATAGATGGTTTGATGAAAATAAGTTGTCCTTAAACCTGAACAAAACTAAAGTTATGGTTTTTAGGAATCAAAAAAAGAGAAAAAAATATCTTTAAGTATAAATGATGAAGAAATTGAACCAGTATCAGAAGTTAAATTTTTTGGTATTATGTTGGATGACAAATTGTCTTGGAAATCACATATAAGATGTAAAATCAAAATTGTCAAAAAAATATTTGTCAAAATACGGCAAAATATGTATTAAATTATAAAGCAAGATATTTATTATACTGTTCATTAATAAGGCCATATTTAAATTATTGTGTGGAAATATGTATATCAGCAACATAAAACCTTTATGTTGCAAAAAAAAGCAGTAAGTTTTACCCAAGGTGGATTATAGAGACCATACCAATGAACTCTTTATTAAATCAGCATGAATTAAATTATATGATTTTTTTTTTGAATTGAAGCCAGGAAGCCATAATTGCTTTATTTGCTTTGCTATAAGGAGGAGGACTCTGAGCAGATATGTTTGTTTTCTTCAAGATCTTCTAGTAACATCCCCAATATGTAATATGATGTTTCTAAAGGTATGTCAACATATAAGCATTTTTAAAAATTTCCTTTTATATATTTTGATAGTTTTGAACAGTCCAAAAATATGTGTATGGTCTCCTATCATTTTGATGTGACAATGGGAGTCTTGAAATATCTCATTTGAATCTTCCATCCAAACTCTTTCCAGCTAGGGCTGTTAGTTATTCTGTGCCTCTGTCTACAATATGTTTCCCACTGTTGGTTAGAGATGATGGTGTTCATCTCCAGTTCCCATTTTACTTTAATATCCAAGTTATTATCTTTTAACTACTCCCTTAGTATCATATAAGTATGTGATATAGAGTTTATTGTGACTGTTCCCGCAGTTATCGATATAAAGAGGCGGTCTATATTGGATGGTGTGGTACAAAGATTGTCTCCATTCATGGTGTTTTTTTGTAAGTCGTGTCTTAGCTGTAAATATCTGAAAAAAGTCTTGGTTTGGTAAATCGTATATTTACTTTGAAGCTGTTCAGATGACTTCAGGACTTCTCCCCTCAAACAACTGATGTAACACCATTAATCCCGTCTCTTCCCATTTTTTAAATCCTACGTCAAGCCTAGATGGGAGGAAATCTATGTTGTTAGCTATAGTTCTATATTTTGTCATAGGGAGTTGTAGTTTTTCCTCACGACTGACCATATTTTTAATGTATTCTTTGCCCAGATGTTGTTAACCCTCTTTTTACCCCAACGGTCTTGATTCAAGAATGGGATTGAGTCCAGTGGCAGATGTGGACAGTCACCTTGCTCCATCTCAACCCATGTACTATCAGTGTCTCGGGCTATCCAAGCGATCACTGACCTGAGTTGAGCTGCCCAAAAATATTTTTTCAAGTTGGGTAAATCTGGGCCTCCTTTATCTCTCGAGCACAATAGTTTTTTGTTTTTTTGTCTTTTACTTTGCCATATAAATTTGGATAGCCATTTGTCAATTGTAGTAAAAGTGGAAACAGGGACATATAAAGGTAATGACTGGAATAGGAAAAGTAACCTTGGCAGTATATTCATTCGTATCAATTCTATTCACCCTATCAAGGACAGTGGTACAATTTCCCATCTCATTAGACCCATCAGTTTCCCATAGTTAGCTTTGAATAACTGTGATATATCTGCGGTTATAATGATTCCCAGGTATCTGAACCTTTGAGACCAGCGAAAATAAAGCCTTCATTCTAACTGTGTAGGCCACTGTCCAGCCAGCATCGTTGCCTCTGATTTGGTCTGGTAGCCAGAAAGTTCTCCATATTCCCTCAAAGCGTCCGTTAGCGTAGGAACAGAAAAGACTGGGTCACCAATATATGCCAGTATATCGTCTGTGTAAAGTGATATCTTGGGTTCTTTATTCCTCATATCTTTAATACCTTATTGCCCTGTCTGCTGGGGATGAATCTTGTTTGGTCTGGGTTAATCAGATTTGTGATATATTTTTGAACTCTGTGCTAAAATGCTGGTCAACAATTTGTGGTGGTTGCATATCAGACTAATGGGTCTATATCCCTCACAGAGCATCGGGTCCTTCCCTTCTTTATGAATCACGGATATAATGGCCTCTGACCATTTCCCCGCTGGGTTATGCATAGATAGAGAATATCTAAATACCCTCATTAGTATTGGTACTAAGTCCTCTATGAAACATTTATAAAACTCTTCAGGTAGTCCATCGACGCCTGGGTATTTATTTTTTAGCCTTTTTTATTGCATCTATTAGTTCGGTCTCTGTGATTTCTGATACCATTTGTAGTGATTCATCTTCTGATAGTGAAGGGAGGTTTAGGTCAGCAAGGAATGCATCAGATTTATCTGTTATTGTTTTTGCTCTGGGTTCTTTGTGTAGACTTTGATAAAATGATGCAAAAGCATCTGCTGTTTTTATAGGGTGCGAAAATGTTCTTCCCAACGTGGAGTGGGTAACTTTAGAAACTGCACGGTTGGCCTGAGCTGGACGAAGTTGAAAGGCTAGCAGGTGGCTGGCTCTGTTCCCCATCTCTTAGTATCGTTGCTTGGAGAATCTCAGGGCTCCCTCCTCTTTGAAGGATAAGAGATCGTCAAAGGCTTTTCTTGTTTCTCTTGAGTTCTACTGTAATATTGGAATTTCTTGCAGTCTTGTGTTCTGTTTCTAGGAGCTTTATTTTATTTTCTAGTCTCAATTGTGCCACCAGTCTCTGTTTCTTTAGTCTTGATGGGATCTGAATCATTTTCCCTCTTATAACTGCCTTAGCTCCCTCCCATAAGATTGATAGTTTAACTTCTCTAGCATCGTCTGTGTCAAAGTATTCTTTTAAATGCTGTCTTAACTCCTCCACTATTTCTGTATTGGTCAATAGTGATACATTTAACCTCCAATACTTGAAGAAGGAATGTGTATTTAAATCCACCTTCAGTACAGCCGGGGCACGGTCGCTCAATGTAATTGGTTCAGTGTGACAGTCTATTACTTTGTATATATATTTCTGGGGGAGACAGAAAAAGTCAATTCTGGAATAGCTGTTATGAACATTGGACCAAAAAAAATGAAATCTTTCCTCTTTGGGTTATTTGCTCTCTATGGGTCCACCAGACCAGAGAGTAAGTTATTAAAGTGTTGAGTTTTGATATTCTGAAGTCCTTTTTCTGCAGGTGCCCTATCCATTGTCCCATCATGTACGGCATTAAAATCTCCTCCGATTAGTAGGATACCTTTATAATTATCTGCAGTAATATTTGCAGTATCTTTGAAAACAATCGGATCGCATTCATTTGGGGTGTACACGTTTAAAATGGTTATTTCTATTCCTCCAATCATCCCAATAATCACCATGACATACCTTCCTGATTCATCCTGTATCACCTGTATCAATTGTTTCCCCTTTTAATAGGACTATTTAGTCCTTGGACATTATAGGTCGCTCTGTTATCCGTATGTGTAAATGGAAATAACCCCTCATTCTAACTTTAAACGTATAAATGGATCTTCCAAGAATATACGTGTAATGTTTGTAAAACATCGTATTTGACTGCCCATATACCAGAGTCATGAACATTCATCTTCGTGGGGAACAAAATAAAAACTGACTCCCAAAGGTCCGACTGATTGAGCAAACATAATCAGTCTCGGTAGGACCGGAGAGCTGTGACCGGTCTCTCCAGGAAGCACACACACAATGTTATCGCAACTAGGCTACACGCCGGCAAATTGCCTTCTCCAAAAACAACCAAAAAGAAAAGGGGAAAAAAACCCTCCTCGGCTGAGGAGAGAACCCATTTATGGTAGTAAACGTGTGCTCTATTGTAGGTATTATAACTAGCCAAAACCTCATGTTTTAAACTAAATTTAAACATCCTGATACTTCAGCTTTTAAATCTACTCACAGTTTGGTGTCTAATTTGTTATTCATTGTTTGCCCTAAGGAAAAAATGTCAAGTCTGCGTTGGTCATTGATAAGACTGTTGTGTTTATCAATGACCAACAACACGGACTTTTTTGGACGTTCCTGCTGTGGTGAAGTGCCTCGTTGTTTATCAACAAAAAAGGGTCGTAATTTGTTCTGTTTCCAGTGAATTTACTCACCTGTGCTTATAATCTGTTTGTGCTGCTGCACACTGTGACTTTTGTGTTTTCTTAAATAACTACTCGAGCCTGTTTTCTGTGTAGTTTAGAACTAGGAGCGGTTAGCTTAGCGGTTAGCTCTTAGCCTGCGTTCTTTCTCTCTCTCTTAATTTATTTCTTGCACTAAGGTTAGTTTAGCTGCGTGATGTTGTTAGACAGGGTGGCTCTGTTAGAGAGTCGTGGCCGTAAGCTAGAGCAGCTTTTGTCAGTGGAGTTAGATGTTAC
>OMMV01027603.1:1765-12428 GCA_900302635.1 Chatrabus melanurus
AGCCATATTCTGCCCGCGTTATAGCAGCATGACTGCGTTAATCCTGCAGCCAAGACACACAATGAGAAGTGCTTTGAAAACAGGATCAATTGATATCTGCAGCTCCGGAACCATTAGCAGGTGTAGTTAAAAGGAAAGGTGATGTAATTCAGCGGTAACCACACTCACGCAATAAACATTTTTGGAAAGATTTGCACGTATCAGTTTTAGAACGATATCTACAGAAACAATACAGGTTTTTTTTTTTAAATGTTTTCAGTTCTACACAAGTCAAATAGAAATTACAAAATTACTTGCAACACACACTTCACTGGGTATGTCTGTTCAAATGTTAGCAGAAACCCAGTGCATTTAGACAGTGGTCAAGAGTTCGAACCAAGCATCAGAATGGAGGACAGTGGTGTAAGTGACTTTGAATATGGCATGGTTGTGGGTGCAAGACAGGCTGCTTTGAGTGTTTCAGAAATTGCAGATCCACTGGGATCCTCATACACAACCATCTCTAGGGTCTACAGAGAACGGTCCAAAAGAAAGAAAAAAAACAACCAGTGAGTGGCGGTTCTCTGGGTGAAAATGTTGATGATGGCAGAGGTCAAAGATGAATGGCCAGACTGGTTCCATAAAGTCAACCGTTCCTCAAATAACCATTCATTACAAAAGAACTTTGCAGAAGAACATCTCTGAACGCACAACACATTGATCCTTGAAGCACATGAGCTACAGCAGCAGAAGATCACGCCAGGTGCCACTCCTGTCAGCTAAGAACAGGAAGCTGCTAGAGTGCAGCTACAGTGAGCACAAACTCACCAGAATTGGACAATGGAAGTTTGGAGAAACATTGCCTGGTCTGAATGAGTCTCAGTTTCTACTGCATCATTCAGGTGGTCAGAATTTGGAGTAAACAACAGGAAGCCATGGATCCATCCTGCCTTGTATCATTAATTCAGGGTGGTGGTGTAACGGTGTGGCAACTCTGTGATGCCATCATATCAATATGGATCAAAATCTCTGAGGAATGTTTCCAGCACCTTGATGAATCTATGCCATGAAGAATTCAGACATTTAAGTCGGTTCTGAAGGCAAAAGCGGGTCCAACCGGGTACAAGGTGTACCAAATGAAGTGGCCATGTGAGCATAGTTTTGCAGCATTTATGACTAATGTGAGCAGCAGTGTTGGCTCCACAGCTGACTCATATATTCCTGTGTATGTAAAACAGTGGTCACAATTTTTATTTTTTGAATGCAACATGATGCAACTTACGACCTACGCAAGATGTCATGTGCCAGTGGACAATGTCTCAGAAGTCATGTCAGAGTTTGCCAGTGCATTGTAAAATGTGATTTTGACACTCCACCTGTACATTAGTCATCATGAAAGTGCGTGTGCGGTGTTGCAGAGATGTCGTGCTGATGGTGGCATAATTTTAAAAAGCCTTATCAAAACAACCTGAAAGCAATGCTGCCTCAAAGCTGTAGGGCTCCCTCTGCAGCCACCAGAGGGAGTTACATCTGGTTGCATCACCTGAAAGTTCTGCTTTATTCTAAGAAAACTCCCTGTGCGATGCTAACTGCACTTTCCTATAGCTGCAGTATATATTTCTGCTTTAAATCGCCATGTTTTGAAGAAAACATTGAATTCCGAGAGAGAAACAGACACACAGGGGCGCTGGTGGCGCGTCGTACCCTGAACTCATTCTCTCGATCTTTGGGTCCCTTGTGGAAAGGCCTGTCATAGTGGAATCGGCTGACGTTGTTTATGCGGTAGAAGCTTTTGATCCTCTCGGGCACACGCTCCAGCTGAGGCACATCAGAGATGTCAGACACTGGCGTTACTGCGTAGATCTGCAAGTCTGGAGACCAAAGTGTCAAGGAAGTGACAGACAGAAAGACATGCATATTTACATGAAGAACATATTTGAAGAAAAATGCTGACAAAGACCTTCTGTTTTGACTTCCTGACCTGGGAAATCAACAATCTGCATTGATCTCTATGGCAACCATAAGACATGGATAAAATACCAAAGCCAAATGTAATGTAAACTGAGGAGGATACACTGAGCGTCGCTCTGCAGAATGGTGTCGTCAGGTTGGTTGGGATGCTGCATGGCGATGGCTTGGGGAAATTCTCCAAGCATCCTCTGCTGGAAGTCCTCAAGCCTCTCGTAGTCGTAACCACGGCACACAAACTCCTTATTCTAGAGAGATGACAAGAGGACAGCAAAAGGTTTTTAAGGGGGATGGTGGTGCTGACATGAAAAAGTGGTAGTTCAAGTCTTGGGCCAAAGCCTAATGATGAGAATGAAGAACATGCATATAGACTTGATTGAATCAACCTGACTACAAAATGTTTAAATTCTAGTGTGCAGTAAGCTATGGGAAGCTTGGGACACAGCTGAGTTAGTTAGGAAGGGCATTCAGCGTAAAACGTTTGTCAAATCAAGAAGTGGATCCATATATCCACTATAGTGGCCCCAAGCAAACAGGAGCAGCCCAAAGAACTGGGGCAGGTAACCGTGTGCCATGAAGGGCAAAGACAGTGCAGGTTTTCCTTGCTACCAATCACCTCAGCAGGTGATTTCATAGATGATGGTGGCTTTAAGTTGTTGGGAGGAGTTCATCAGTAAAACCACCTTCTGAGGTGATCGGCTGCAAGGAAAGCCTGCACCGTCTTGGCCCTTGTTGCCCACCCCTGCAAAAGAAGGTATAGTGCACTATATTCCACCTATCAATTCAATTTATTTATACAGCGTACATATTCGCCCCCAAGGCGCTTCACAAGAGTAAGGTCTAACCTTACCCACCCCCTGAGCAAGCACATTGGCAACAGTGGTAAGCAAAAACTGCCTCAGACGTTTTTGATAACAGGAAGAAACCTCAAGCAGACCAGACTCAGTGGGGTGACCATTTGCTTTGGCCATAATAAAAATAACAAAATAACAAATAAGCACAAGAAAGAAATGCCAAATATCCAAAGACAGAAATGTTGCAGCTAAGCTGTTGCGCACGCATGCGCACACTTGCTCTCTCTTGCGCACGCATGCTCTTCTCTCTCTTCTTATCATTAATTGTTTTTTACCCTTGGGTGATTGTGTTGTTCACTGGGTTTTTCTTGGTACGCTCCTCCCTCAGGCTCTGGTGTTGCCTTCGTGCTGTCGTTACTTTCACTTTCTGTTCATCATTTGCACCTGTGTCGTTTCAGCGGCCCTCACTCATTTCCCTAATTTTCTGGCGGGGCTAAAAAGCGCATTCCTCCTCTCACTCACCGCCAGATGGTAAGTCATCACACTTCCAATCTCACAGTCACTTGTGTTCTTCGACCTCTTGTGTTTTTTCTGACTTTGCTATGTTTTGTGACCTCTGATTTTTGCTTATTGTCTTTGTACTGCTGCCTGTTTAGTCCTGCGCTCTTTGTGTACAGACTGTGGACTCATTTCTGACTACGAGCTGTCCATTGTTTTTGGATTCTGTTTTTTTCCTGTCTTACTGTGTACAGAGCTGGACTGTTTTTGTAGTGTGAGCTGCCGAATGGACTAAACACTTACCACCATCTGTGAGCTGTTTTCATTCTGCCTACTGCATTATTATCTGCTGGGGTTTGTTTTTTTTGTTTTGTTTTTTGTAATAAATTTGCCTTTTGTTGCAATCCTGAGTGTGCAGTCCTTCCACTAGGGGGTCTATGTCCTGAACTCTGACATCAGCAACCATATACACATAGAGTCCACTGGTTGCAACGACCGATGGATCAAAAAACATTCAAATGGTGCAGAGCAGAGTCTCAGTAAATAGAATATAATTGGCCAGTCGGTGTTCAAGTCGGAAAATTCTCCAGAATTTGTCATTTAGAATCTTCCAGAAGTCCTCAGCACAGTCCGGATTTCCACAGTTCCCCAAAGATCTCATGTGCCCCAGTTGTGGAAGGAAATCACAGGATTAGATGGATGGCTGATGGATGAACAGAAGGATCTATGAAGTCCATCCATGCATGCTGCCACAGACGTTATGTCATAGCTCATAAACTGCTGGTCATGGGCTCTTAAATTTGGTGTCAAATTATTAGCATGATACAATTTTTTTATAGACTCTAATGCAACACTGAACTGAAGCATTACCATAGTGGATTTTTTGTTGTTTTGTTTGTTTGTTTTTTCCCCTTTTGGCTGAACTCGGTTGCCATGGTAGAGATCTGTGTTGGATTTACACTGGATGCCCTCCCTGACTCAAATCCAGTTCTACTTGGAGAAACATGCTCAAAAAGCTCCGGGTGTTGCTAAGCGGTCTCCCACCCAAGTACTAATGAGTACCTACTCTACATAACTTCTGAGATCTGATTGGATCAGGTGCTCACAGAGCGGCATGGCTGCTGAAGCATTGCCATAGTAACAGAGAAAAAAAAGTACAAAATTCATCTACAGTACTACTCAGTACACATTGACGTACAGAGCAGTTTTTGCCAAAAATTGCTCAGACACCCAAAATTTGTATTGATCAAATTGAACTTTTTTTTGCCTAGAAATAACTGAAAATACTTGTTTTGACCTCAGACCAAACTTAAGAGTACATAAAGATGTAATGCAGAAGCGGAATGGTTTTGTGTGTTGGGAATAATTTGACACTATGCGCCCTATCTATGGCGCATCTAAAGTGCATAGCTCAAGTGCATTTGGGGTGTGGCTGTCGTGGTAGATACATAGTTCAGAGGCAGAAAAGATGGCTTCAACAGGTCTCTACAGTTTATTCAGAATCAAGACAGTGAACAGATGACCCCATGAGGGATTTATACACTCTAATGACGCAGAACACGTACGCAGATGCAGATTGCCTTTGAGGACACGCACTTCTTGGCGTCACCTTCGGCCTTGGACAAAAACACAGTGTACTGTGATGGCAACTGATATGAATTCAGCTCCCACATGACCAACTCCACTTTGCTATTTACACGGTGTGTAATCTGAGCGTAAAGTAGGTTGCAGGGCATGAAGGATTTGCATTTAGTCAATTAGTTATGGGTGTGTTTTGGGCATAACATGAAATAAACCAATCAAATTGCGATTGGTCATTCCCATGATAGCAATGGACACTGCGCCTGACCACACCTCATTTTAAGATCAACATGCCCATGGGAACACAAATGATGGCCAGTGCACTTGATATTTAAAAAACATGTGTGCTGTGTCAGCTGGAAATTAGCAATGACACTTACCAAATCAAATCAGTTTTATTTATCAGGGACAATGCAGGTAGACATAGTATACATAAAAATGCATCTGATGTTCTGCATATAGAGTTTGTAGCACATTGCTAATTCGCAACTCCAGTCCCAACACACACCGGGTGCTAGACAGGGCCCTAAATTCAAGACCAACCAGCCCTAAATTCTGATCGAAGGCTTGCTTACAACATAGTTTATCTGGTTCTGATATATGACTCTCACTGAGGTAAAATCTTCTCATATATAATTTAGAGGGGGGAAAGTATTACATTTGGCCATCAGCTAGATTAAAAGTGATTTATTCAATCTCATCCGCAGATGAATATGCAGGAGAAAAACAGCTAGCCAGATCAGCACAATCCTAACTGCATTAGGACAGAAAAACAAGACTTTTACCCTGAGGAAGAAAGGAAACTTCCTTCCGTAGAAGCCCATTCGGAAAAATTCTGGTTCAATCCTCTGCTGTTCAATGATGTTGTCGTAGTACGCCGCCTCCATTTTCTGTTACAAAATGACAACCAGACCAAACAGTTATGATGAATAATGATTTAATCGCACTCATTACTGAATTTTCTGCATTTGCTGTATGTGCTTCAGCCTACGTGATGGGAGAAAAATCACAGCGGATGCTGCAAGCTTAGAAGCAGTGATGCACGCACACACACACACACATAAGACTGTACTTACTCGTATCCAGCTGAGGCTCTGATAATCATATAAAGTCTCATACTGGAAAGCCAGCTCCCTGCACAGGGAAATTCCATATTCCCAGCACTGCAAAGTGATAAATAAATGGAATTTTGAATGAATGAATATTGAAGTGTTTTTGTTTGTTTGTTTGTTTTAACACTGCAAGCACAAAAAATAAATAGATACATTAAATAAAGCTGTAGGGGATCTGTACGGGACTGGCATTATTACAGTTGAAAACAATTTAAAGTGTTTTTGTACATTCACTCAATTCAAAATTACAGTTACAAACTCTGACCATATATATATATATATATATATATATATATATGTGTGTGTGTGTGTGTGTGTGATCTGACAAGCACTATTATTTTAAAGTGAAAATAAAATTTCATAAGAGTCAGCAAGTCTCTTGTTTGCCTGCTGTATATTTATCGTACATTTATATTTGTTATTTGCCAAAGGTCTGAATGAAAAGTTCCAAAATTCCATCCCTCTAAAAAAGTCTGTCATCAGTTCTGTCTTTCCTATTTGCTTTAGAGGATACTGTATGTAACTACTGCGCCCACATTTCCAATTCATTAAAAGTTTAAAAATGTTTTAAAATAAACTGAGGCAGTGGACTCAACCATGTACCTGTTTCAGTATGTATGTTCAGGTATTCTGTTTCACTGGGAGCATTTTAGCATTCAAAGCATCTTATTATGATAACAACTAGAGGGGAACTCATTGGTATTCCAACTACTCTTAGCTCACTGATTTTTAATTAATTTTCACAACCTTTGAACACATTATCCAGATACACAAACTACATTTGTGTTTACACACATTAAAAGACGACATTTTTAAAATTCAGGTCCATGCCTTATTTCATGAGAAATTACCAGAAAAGTGGAAAACTGTTCTATTTCATCATTTTGACAAAGGTTTAGAAAAAAGCAATTGAATCAAAATAAAATGGGTTCTTCCCCTTCATCAGTTTTAGTGAACGTTCTTTCTTTTCTCTTTTTTTTTGAGTTAGCCTGATATCAATCCAACCAACACACAGAGGTGAAAACATAACCTCCTTTTTTTTTTGCAATGCATAAACAGAAGAGGATGTTGTGTTTCCTCCTCTAGAGGGAGCTGTTTCTCAAAAGCACACAGTTCATTTTATTTTGTAAATGAATGTCAGGCAGGCAAGATTGATTACGGGAAGCAAATCACATTTATGCAGACATCTGACGCTTATTGGTTCTTGTGTTGTAAGAAAAGGCAGTTTGTTTGTTGTGCGTGTTTGCTTTACTGCAGAAAACTCAAAGCCGAATGTGTCAAAACTCAAACACACGGACGATTCTGATTTAGATCATCTCTGCGTTCCACTACAGAAAGAATGGCATTAAAAACAGTAAAAACAAAGATGTGAACTGGAGTTCTGATTTAAAACATTAAAAGCAACAATTAAAACATAATGTCCATGTACATTATGGACATTCTTTCACCAGTCATTGTCCATACACAGTATGGACAATGACTGGAAAGAAAGAAAGAAAGAAAGAAAGAAAGAAAGCAGTTGGAAAATAAAGGGAGGTTTCCACTTTCACGATGTTTGACACGACGCTTACCAAAGTGGATCTGGTAACCTCGCCAAACGTTTGCAATAATCACTGCTGTGATTGGTTAGAATTGTGTTGGTTGCTATGTTTTGTCTGTCTGAACGCAACCTTGGTGGGTCCCGCTGACATGTTGCTGACGTCGTGATGCATCGTCATGAGCCGTGAGAACCCGCGACACGACGTGACATTTTTTGAATGCTGAAAAATTGTCTGCTGTCTTGGCGTGTCGTGTCACCTGGAGACGATGTATTCGTGCATTTTGGTGCTTTTGTCCCGGGCATCTTGCTGACTCATGAGTATTATTGGTGAGGGGAAAAAAGTGGCCGCGGACCGGCAACAAGCTGTCACAAACGCAACACAAAGCTCACCGGATGCCGCGCAGAAACCGCCAAAACATAGTCAAGATCAAGTGACAGCAGACATTCTTCCTCTGCAGCCTTCGTCCTTCATAATCGTTGTCCATATCTCATAAAGCTGAAAATACGTACAGCATCCTGTATTTAAAGGAGATTTTAGCACGCATTTTCCCCTGCAACACTCAAGCCATTGCTGCATCGTGATGACATCTTTGTCAAAGTCTTGACACTTCGTGGCATGTTGTACTGGCATCGTAACATATTTGTGACGTTTTGGATCGACATAGTGACAATTCATGGTGATTCTAGCGGTGCTGCGGTGCAGTAACAGAGTTGCGGTGGTGTTGTGATAACGTGATGAGCGGGGGCGCTTCTCTGAGCCAAATGGCCACGGACCGTTACCAACTACAGTTTGAAGGCAGTTCGGTTTATAGATCTTGACAAGTCCTGAAAGTGGAAACCCTGCTTAAAAAGTGCACAACTAAAAATCACAACTACAAAACTATATGAGAAATAAATGTAATAATCCCAATGATAACAGGTGAGAAATACTAATATATTAATCACAGTTCAATGCATAGAATTAAAAAATACACAAGAGAGCATTCACACTTACGTCACTGAAAGCTGACTGTCATTAACAACAGAATAAGATTATTATAACTTTGAGAAACACAAGTTTAATTCTCATACTAACAAAATTGAAAATGTGACTACAAAACAGCCGTGTTTCAGATAGTTTTTTTTAAGGGTATATTTTGGAACGGGTACATTCCAGTACAGGCCGACTTCTCACTAATGTCGACCAAACTGAAATGATCCCGATCTGTTGGGCAGCAATATTACTGATCAAGCTGATGGCATGTTTCAAAGATCTAAACCAACCGAGCAGGTTGCTCTTGTTGTCTGTAGATGTTGTCGTGACTAACGTGCGGCTTATTTAACCCCATCTTGTCCAGCGCAGACCAACCTGTTTTACATTTTAGTGTTGGAGCTCCATGTACAGCACAGCATTCAGCACTAATCTGACGTTTTTGTTCATCCTGCACAAAAGTTTAAAAAAAGCTCACAAATGGACTTGCCTTGCCCTTGTTGAAGTAGTGCAGGATTTTACGACTCAGGTTTTCCTTGCGCTGCCACTCGCTCTGACACGGGTAGTGGAGGAAATCCCTGAGGGGCCGGTCCTCCCACTGCAGCAGCTCCCAGTACAGCAGCAAGGTGAACGCTGCCTCTGTCGTCCAGGAGTTAAAGGTCAAAGGTTAACACAACAGCTGCTAGATTTTTTTGATTGTCTGCTCGCTAAGCCGAGCAAACCGTGTGAATGCTTTTACGTACTGTAGATGTGTGGCCGTTACATAATTTACATTGCTGTTGTGCATTCACAGTTAGTGCTGCAGAACAGTAAAATGTGTTCCAGTTATCTCACCACCTCCCTGTTGTTTGTTTTACATAAGCGATGAATAAGGCTGCAGTTGATTAGTCATATATATACGTGCACGTACAGCAATAAAGCCACTGCAGCCAGTGATGTGAGTGAAGCCAAAGTCTTTCAGCCATCTATACGATACATCAGAGGCATTATAAAACCTTGCTGTAGTCACTGCCCCTCCCCAAAGAATCTTATTTTGCTTTCATGAATTTATAAAGCACAGATATGATACAGATTCCAGAATAATAAGAGAGTGGTGACAATGTGATCACACCCAGTCTACTTATAATTTACTTATTTATTTATTTATTATTAGTATTATTATTATTATTATTATTATTATTGGAAGACGGAATGCGCTGGAGACAATCAGATACTGAAATTGTCATCAAATTTCACTGGGATGATTCTATTAATTAATGTTTTTCAAAATGCATTTTATAGTTGGATTTCATTCTTTTTCTTCTTTATGTAATCTGTTTAATTTTTTCTCTTTCTTTCTTTCTTTCTTTCTTTCTTTCTTTCTTTCTTCTCCAGTGTTGTATTTGTTTATTTTAATTGTTGCTTTAATTGTTTTAAATCAATTTGATCTTGATTTAAAGCACTTTAATCAGGTTATCCTGTATGCTAAATATTAGTAACAACAACATAATTATTACTGTTGTTGTTATTATTATTATTATTGTTGTTGTTGTTGTTGTTGTTATGCTAAATATTAGTAACAACAACATAATTATTACTGTTGCTGTTATTATTGTTGTTGTTGTTATGCTAAATATTAGTAATAACAGTAACATAATTATTATTATTATTATTGTTATTGGTGTTGTTGTTACTAATATGTAGTGTACAAGAAAAGCTGCTTAAAGTGCTTTAAATCAAGATCAAATTGATTTTAAACAATTAAAGCAACAATTAAAATAAACAAATATGCATCTTTACAGAAAGAAAGAACGAAAGAAAGAAAGAAAGAAAGAAAGAAAACTAAACAGATTACTTCAAGAAGCAAAACTATAAAATGTATTTTTTTTTAAACATTATAAATGAATCAAATCATCCCAGTGTACTTTGATTATAATTTTAGTATCTGATTGTCTCCAGGGGGTTCCCTCTTCAGATCATATATTATTTAAAGTCTGTGTCTCCTGCTGACAGGAATATTAGAGGCGTCTGGACGGCATTACGTCTTTGTCACATCGCTGATAGCACAACTGTATGTCTCCTCCTTTCACTGTCCACCTCCTCCTCCCTCTTTCTTTCAGACCTGCGACCCATCAGTGGACCGCCTGCTGTGCGTTTCTCTCTCTCTCTCTTCGTTGGAAAGATTCGTGGCTCCTGTCTGTGGTGTCAGAAACCTGTGATTTGGATCTTTGCCCTACTGAAG
>OMMV01027612.1:0-10228 GCA_900302635.1 Chatrabus melanurus
AGAACCCAATGATAATGCCAGCATAAACCATTTTGGTAGAGATTAATATCCAACTCAATCAATAAATCTTTATTTTTTTTAATATCCCAGATTTACATGATAATCCAGATCACCACCAAAATCTAATCGATTGGTCCTTGGGCCATTTCCCACTTATCCTGAAAATTTCATCAAAATTAGTCCATAACTTTTTGAGTTATGTTGTGGACAAACAGACAGACAGACAGACAAACAGACAGACAGACAAACAGACAGACAGACAAACAGACAGACAAACGCCGGCAAAAACATAACCTCCTTGGCGGAGGTAAAAAGACAGCGTTTTCATAAAAGACATTTATACCAGTGTTTCCACATGGATGGCTTATAACTTGTATCACTATACCTGGGATTTACCAGCAGAGCAGCCTAATAATGTTCTTTTGGGATTCATTCAGACGAAAGATAAACTTATACATCAAAATCCTCAGTAGTGCCTTTAAGGTGCTGACCCCTGCATTACAAAACAGGTCACTCGCACTACAGTACCTAGGGTTTCCAAGCAAAATTCTAAAACAGTCACTGTAAGCAACCTGAAGCCTGTGTATGCTCGCCTTTTTACACTTTGTCCATAAGGGGGCTGTCTACAAGGGAGTGCAGTATGCCTTAAAAACCTGATTTTGACATCGTTTGCACACATATGAATTTTCCTTGCCAACATATTCGCTTGTGCGTACAATATGCTGCACTGTCTGTAGTTATCATTATCAGACAGATTGTCTGTTATGTGATGACCCAGATGTTTCATTTTCTTTAAAACGTTTCAAACTTGTCCAGACAGATAAAAATTTGGGAAACACAGATCTTTGCCCCCTTTTGTTCTGCATATCAAAACAACACTCTTTTTAGCATTGTACTGAACATCATATCCCACTCCATACTCAGAACACATATTCAGTAACTGCTGAAAGCCAGCGCTGCTCGGTGAGATGATGGCCAGATCGTCAGCATACACAAAATGATTTACCAATAGGCCACCAGCTGTAGCTCAGAAAGTGCCTAGAAATGTAATTTCATCCAGCAATCTTGGAAATACTTCTTTATATTGTTTTCTTATGCCCAAGAACATACTTTGACTTGTGTAAAAAGTCCACAACACAACTTGACTCAGAAATTAGGAATTTGCCATGTTAAATTTGGGGTCCGAGGCCTAAATTGTGACATTTTGGCCCTGGGACCAAACTTTGGGTACATGTCACACTTTGAATATTTTTATTTGAAAGCTGTAACTTGGTCAGTGGTTACATCTACATACTGACTAGTCACACCTGTGAAATGGATTGTATAGCTTAACAATTTCCATATAAAAAAACTGAAAAATATACTTTTTAGTGTAAAAAAAACACAATTTAGGCCACGGGACCAATTTCAAGACACCGCCAACTCACTAATTTTCCATATTCTCCTAATTATTTGGTAAAACATGTTAAAATAGATACTGACTATTGATTTACATGGAAGCAAGGTTGCAGAATGTTCCACATTTGAAATATCATGTTCTAAAGTTGGCACCCGAAGCCTTAGAACAGTACAGTTTTGCCCGGGGGCGAAATCTAGGTACAGCTCACACCATAAATATTTTTAGTTGAAAGCTGTAACTTGGTGAGTGGTTTAACCTACATACTGACTTCTTATACCAGTGAAATGGACTGGAAAACTTTTAATATTCCCATAGAAAAAAAACCCCCCTGAAAATCCACATTTTAGTATATGAAACGACAATTTTGGCCCCGGGACTGATTTCGAGACACCACTAAGTCACTGATTTTCCATATTTTCCTATTTATTTGATATAATGTTATGTTATGTTAAAATAGTTACTTAATTTAGTTACTTTAGTTTAGTTACTTAAGTTATTTAATTATACCCTTTTATTGTTCAAAACCAGAAAATGAATGTCCAAATAACAGCAATATAATTGCATTTCAGGTACCAAAGTCTCAGAGTACATGTATGTTGCACTGCAACAGTCATCTCTGTGTCAGGACAGTTTGTAAGACCCTTATAGTTGTAAGAAAGTGTTCACCACAGTAGACAGTCATATCAACAATCGGGGTATTCCATAGCTGCAGCGGACTGAAAAATACAATGCTAAATGTAAATACATGAAGCTAGAGTGAAATGAATTCCACATGAATTACAGTAACTACTAAAACACTGTAAACACAGCAGTGTGAGAGACTTAAAAGACCAGTTGTCAGCTTATCATGCATGTTATATAAAATATTGGACGCTATGTTTATCTGTGATATACCATGTTGAGCCAAAATGGAAACAAGTGTTTTTACGCTTTTTTGTTTTACCCTGTATATTTAATGTATTTATGTTAATACACCTATTTGTATTATTTTATATTTACATTGTACAGTATATACAAATAAAAATCAATCACACAATTAGAATAAAATAAACATACATTTTATATGTGTAGGTCCAGCTCAAATACAAAAGCTCTGTCACAGTGAAAGTGAGGAGAAACATTGCTGTAAATTACTTACAGCGAATAAAGCAAAATTTAAACTACAGTGAAAATTTCCAGGTTTACAGTATTTAAGTAACTCACCAATAACTCAAGATCATCATCACTGTCAGAGCTGTCGTCCTCGTCGTCATTGTTCTCCACAGAATCCAATGTTTGGCAATTGTTGCAGTTCACACACAAATCTGTACAGTTAACATTTGACTTTGCACAGGAGCATTTCCCAGATTCAACATTTTCATGCTAGATTTTTTTTTGGGCTAATAACTAAATTATTTTGAGTTATTTTGCTGTGAACTTTTTGTATTTAGACTCCGATAAACATAATCTATGTTTTAGGAAAAAAATCAGGTATTTTCATGATTGCTGGAGCGAAACGACACAATACAGCTTACAGCTGGTGGCCTACAAGGTGTTTCCAATGATACAGCCTGTCTGACAGCCACTTAATTGGTTGGATATCTCATCCATGTACAAGTTAAAGAGTGCTGGTGAGAGTAGCCCCCCTGGCGTACACCATTACTTACACCAAAGGAGGCAGAGACAGTATTACCCCATTTAACCTGCATACTCTGTTTAGCATACCAGTAGGCCAGAATTCTAATAATACTGTCCGGAGCACCCCTTTGACTCAATTTCTTGAAGAGTTTATAATGACTAACTCGATCAAATGCTTTGGAGGCATCAATAAATCCAACTAACACAGAAGAATTCTGCCTCGTGTACGTGTGTGTTGCCTCCTTCAAGCCATAAATACACAAATCTGAACCAAGCTTTGCTTTGAAGCCAAACTGATTGTGAGTGGTGCCAATATAATGACTTAGGCGGTCAAGCAGAATCTTTTCCAGGACTTCAGATATCACACTGGCTAAGGCAGTTGGCCTATAGTTATCCAGACTACCAACCTTGCCAGCTTTGTCCTTAATAACAGGCACAAGAGTTACAGACAACCGCGTCATGAAGCCAGAAAAGCCAGTAGTCCATGAGCCTGAAGGGGTTACCGTGCGACCCCTCCCCCCCAGAACCCAACCCATCATAAGTGGTATCATTTTATTTGGTGGATCATCCTGATTGAGAATCGCAATGTTACCACTTGATATCCTGGGATGGACTCTGGTTACAGCTGTTTTTCAAAATGGCCTACGCAAAATCGGCAAAAATTAATTTTCTTCATATCTCAGCTCATAGACAACATACAGATATGAATTTGGTGTCGACACCTATGTGTTTGAGGTCAAGGAATTCATTAAAAGCTATCACGAATGGTAAATCCAACATTTTAAAGACTGCTTTAACAAAATCTAAGATGGCTGCCAAATAATTTGCGATTGTTTCCTCTGTATGCAACGTAAACTGTTTACACTTCAAATATGCCCAACGTTTACAACAAATGATTTTTGTATTCTGTCGCCGAGAAGGCGCCGGCCTCTCGGCTGCTGAAACAGCAGTCTGTCAATCTTAATAAGTTAACACCCAGGTTTCACATGTGTGATATACAGACGCATTCAGAATCTGCTGAATTTCCTTTTGATCTTGATAAATCTCACTGCATGTGCAAACTTCACCTATTTGCATGTTCAACACCCACAATTTTACACACTCGGGTGGACACACACCAACTTGCATATTCATAAAGGCAAATGTGTTCAATGAACAATATGCACTATTTTGCGTATTTAAAAGGCGCGATCCTCAGTGTGCGCTGTCAGTAAATCAGTATGCATATTTTTTGCAGGAGCTATGGTATTTGCGTACATTTTTACACACGCAAACCTTTCATAAATCAGGTCCTTAATCTGCATGTTCTCAGTCCATCTAGCTTTAAACGGGTACCAGCCTTGGCTGGGGAAGTAAGCTGCATCGGACTAGTGTCCTGTCCAGAGGGAGTCGTAGACCCTCATCTGCTTCACGCTACGGAATCTGGAGGTAGCCACCATCAGGGCCTATAAAGGCCTATTTCCAGTTCACTATCTGCTGGATGCAGTCAACATGTGAATGGATATCCAGGAAGTTCTCAGCCTCACCAATGGGGGGGGGATCAAATGACAAACATTGTTCATGCACTATTTTTCATTTTCATTGAACTTTGTCCACTGATATTTAAGCATTGTAATATTGTGGCAGAAGATTTTATCTTAAGTTCCCAAATACACCTTAATCAATATCCTGGATGATATTAACATCATCACTCTGAAAATAATTGTGTGGGACTTTCCATTCAGGGAACAGGTGGATACTTATTGACGGAGAGTGAAAAGTTGATCGGCGTCGACAAGCGCTGAGTTCCACCAGAATCAGTGGGTGCTGGATCAACATCAGCTGGGCGGCGCTGGTGTTCATCATGGTCTCAGAAAAATTCTCAACATGCTTAAAATCTTCGACGTTCATGCTAGAACGCCGGCGGGAGTTGGGCTCTGCTGCCACTGTGTCACCTCTGCTAGTGCTCCGTTACTGCCCCATTTGCCTTCGCCAGCCTCCGCTGGACAACATTGGAAGTCATTCGTTTCCTGGAGCCCGGAGAGGGTGGACGGCCCGGAGAGGCTGTGACAGGAGTGTGAGCTTGAGGTCCTTAAGGTGGTGGGTGACGAGGTCGCAGAGGTGCATCGAGTTTGTGTGGGCTTTGTCGTGTGGCGTCTCTGGCATTGGGTTGGCAATCGGCTCCGCCAGGCTGCGCTGCTGCTCCGTGGAGTGCGCTGCTGGTGCGCCCGCCCTCTGACGGCGAAAGTTGGGTCGTTGGACTGTCGCTGGGCGTCAGGGTCCACCGGCGTGGCAGCGTCCTCCGCTGAGCTACGTCGACCTGCGTACAAGACAGATTTTTGTGAATCTGTTAGTCGGCCAGCATCAGCCACATCACGTCATAGAGTGAATGGGCCCAAACCTCCAGACCACCACTTCCCCAAAGGCAAGCAATAAGGGGCATGAGGCAACAATTCAAAGCCTTAGTCGTCCACTGCCACCTGTGCTGTGTGGACAGGGGCATGATCCCGGTGCAACAACATGCCCACTTGCAACTTTTATCCACATTTTTCATTGATTTCTTCTTTCAATTATCAGAGTCGCGACAGATGAAAAATGGGTTGCTCCATTGGTTTAGATCCCATCCACTGACTTTCAAAGGCCCTCAACTGCAAATGAATGAAGTGAAATATTTGAGTTCTTATGTGTACTTACAGTACATGAGGCTTTAGAATATATAGTTTACACAAACCTTTTAGTACTCCCCTTGTTAACGGTGAGGCCATAAACTTTCTGAAGGACCTTTGTGTAATGGGATAAGGTCTGGAGTCAGATGCAAACGCTGGCAAACCAGAAGGAGGTTAAATAAGAGTTTTATTGGAGCTGAGTGTCTGAGAGAAATAGGAGTAGTCCTTGGGATGGAGGTGGAAGACCGGACAAAGAAGTGGACACACCATGTAATCTCAGACAGGTCTCCTACCCGGGTGGGGAACAAGTCTTACTTAACTTAGCGTCTGCGACGGATGAGATGAATGAATTAATAAGCAGCCATGCACATGGTCATGACTTTGTTGCAATCGGCAGATCTTTGCATAAACTTTATGAAATGATTCTTTTCTTTTCATAGAGTCTCTCTATCCATTTTCATCCATATCAGCTGCTTACTCACTCACCCGTTGGCAGTTCCAGCTATGCACTGTACAAACACAGTGCTGAAAAGCCATCCATCACTTCGCGCGTCTAACCCCTGGAAAAAGCTCACTTTCCTGGAGTTATGATTGGAACGAAGTGGAGAATTCCCAAGGAGCAAATGGTGAGAGAGCGGAATGAGGAGTTTAATTTGAGAGGATCTGCTTCCTGCCTCACTTTGTATGAGAAACAGAAGGGATACACCTGATAGAGGAAACAAGGGAGAAAGAAGGAAAGGAGAATCAGCATGAAGGTGTGAGCTTTGTAACAGGGGAAGTCAACAACTTTTTCATATCTGTCTTAGTTGTTATTGATCATCTTTCATAACCAAAAAAATTCCTCACAACGAACTTTATCTATCCATCTGTCCATCCTAGCATTTAAACAGTGGATGTCGTATTTCAGGAAACACTGATCAGACGGTCTTCATATTGGTGTCAATTTATAAGATACAAGTTTCTACAGACTGTAATGGGACACTGTCAGAAACTGAAGTCTACTATGGTAACAGCCATAAACAACAACATTCACTCACTACTCAGATTTCAATAACCACTGACACTGGAGCCGAGAGAGCAGATTTTGAGTTTAAGTTACTCAGTGAGCAGTGTGGCAGAGTATAGGACAGGGGTCACCAACTCTGCTCCTGGAGGGCACCTGCCCTTCATGTTTTCCAACTCTCCCTGCTCCACCCACTGCAAATTAACTACGTCAGGTGTGCTCGGCCAATCAAGAGCAAGGAAACACCAGACTTAACTAAGCAGCTATGGTTGCAGCAGGGAGACATGGAAAACATGCAGGGCGGGTACCCTCCAGGAGCAGAGTTGGTGAGTCCTGTTATAGGCTATTTGGGCCAGTTAAATATTGTTCCTGCAAATGAATAAAAACACCAGTTTTGCCCTTTAGCCCAGATGAAATGACCCATCAATGTATTTCAGTAACAGATAAGCAAATCAATGTATTGATTTATATATGTATAAGAATTGAACTTTGTAAAAAAGCACAGATGAATACCTTCAATATTCCTCTTTAGCATAATATTATCATCTTTAGTATTATGTGTGAGTTGGTTGTCTTTGATGGTGTTCGGCCAACGCAAGGCACTTCAAAAACAACAATAATAAAAAAATCAAATAGAAAAATGATTTTTTTTTTCACCACCACAAATCTTAAATGACAAAGAATGTTAAAATCAACTGGAAGGACACTCAGAGCACATACCTTTTCTCTTACATTCTTAGACCCTGATTGCTGACCTTTGATCCTGATCTTTGTGATGACTCATCTTCGATCTTGTTTGTTGACTGCTTATTCTTGCCTTTCCTGATCACTGATCTTTGATCCTGATTAATCATTTTTTCGTCTGATTGCTCATCGTTGATCTTTGAACCTCGCCAATGACGTTGTTCTTTTATTACTATAAATTACTCAGTTATGGTTGCTTTTACTCAGTTACCTAGAACAAATCAGTTACCTGAAAGTAACAGTTACTTCTATAGATACATTAATTTATTCCACTTCTGTTACTTTTAAGTTACTTTCTTTTGATCAGTGATTGAAGGTAAAATCTGCCATTTAATCCACTGTAGATCCACACCAAAATTTAATCAGCTTTTCCTTGGCAAAGCATCTACCACTCCACCACATTTCAGTGAAAGCGGCTGACAGACAAACAGACAAGCAGCAACAAAAACATAATCTCCTTGGTTGAGGTAATAAATTATCCTCATGTGCATGATGGCATGTGTGGATGTTTTTACACACACAATCATCCACCACCACTGGACCTTATCATTATTAACACATGCTCAGTTCCATTGGTTTAAGAGTTCATTTAATCACAGCAATTCAGCCTATCATCCATCAAAGTGGCTCTAACTGACAGTGATGAAGTATGAAACGCGTATCACTGCTGCTGCCAACACCAAACCTGGTTCAGGTTGACATACGTATTTAGCTGTGGGCTGGATGTTATTTTCATACTCAAACCAGCACAGCCCAGGGGCGAAGCAGGTAACATATTCTCATTGGTACCGGGACCCTGCGGCTACAGCTTCAACCCACACTGACCTGGGTGCTTGTCACAACCAGCTTTCTGACAGCACAGAATGGTACCACAGGCACTTCTCATTTAACGAGGGTTAAAATCAGGGCATTTGTTTCTTTTAAGCATGATAAGATTTCAGTTGGAATTTATGTTTGTGTCACAACGAGAGCTTCATTTCTTACATCTCTGTGTGCAAAGCTGAATATCCTTCCACATGTTTTTATATCTCAAGTACCTCTCCAGTTAAGAAAAACCACTATATTGTATATACAGTTGAGTTTTTGAAACCACAAGTGTCAACACCGCACCCCCGCCCCCCAAAACCACCAACTTTGGCATTTATTCCGAGTGGTAATGATTTCCTTAGTTTACACACCTAACCTCAAACACAACTTAACCTTTAAAACGTTACACATGAACCCAACCTGGGGAATATTTGGTATTTAACTCTCCCACTATTAGCATAAAAGGTTACATGGCTAATCTCAGATCAGGCCCGTGCCTTTAAAACAACACAATCTGGGGCTACTCTCGGTTACCGCGTTGTAACCATTAACTGCAAATGATCAAAAAAATGGAATAAAACATTTGTGTTTTGCGGAGTTTTAATGTCGGCTATACTGTGTCAGCTTATCCTGTGTTTGCTGAGGCTTCATTACTGCAATCAGGCAAGGTCGCTATCCTATTCCCCAAAACTCAATTCCCATTGGTGAGTTCTGTATCCAGAGGACAGCTGCCAAAACCTCTTATCTAGCGGCTGCTCCTCGACCCCGGCCACGCATGAGCGGATTGGAGGTTTGGACGCAGACTGAGTTACCAGACTGAAAGGTTTTCCCTGTAAAACCACGGTGGACCTTTAGCTTTTTCACACGCTCTACTCCATCACCTCTTTGCCTGACAGAGAGCCAGAGGAGGACAAGTGGTGTACTGTATGAGGACGACGAGGTGGAAGATTGATCTCGTATGTGTGTCTATGTGAATGTGTGTGCTTCTTTTAGCATACTTGAAAGCACTTTGCTGGACATTTGCATCCACATAAAATGAATAAATCTCTCATGCTCTCCTTTCGAGCCTCCAAAAGATCTGACCTGGCAGTTTGGAGTTTGTGTTTTCCAGCATGTAAGAGATCTTAATGGTTTGCCTCACCACATCGGCCCAAACAGCATGCATGTCGCTGCATCCCAATGACACCTTAAGCATACAGCTGATGTTATGATGAGTTATTCCCATCAGTCCTCCATTTCAGTCACCTGGCTGTGATGGCTTCCACTGCCAGCTTCATCATCGTGAGGTGGCTCCAACTCTCACTCGATGTTTTTATTTTATCCTGATACCACGACACCCTCTATTTGGTTGGTCCACAGCGGTGCACAACAAAGAAAGGTCTGCACACTGGTGGACTCCAAAATAAAAAGTTTAATTATCTTTCTTTAAGCAGCAGAGATGTTCCTGGGCTTGCAGAGCGCGGCTTTAATGCATCGTTTTCATGACAAGACGCATTGAATTCCAGCGCTGTGCAGCCGGGTGACGCAGACGATATTTTAGAACATTACGAACGTGAAATTAAGATGTACTCCTAAAGCATAAAGCGATAAATGCTGACTTTGTTTCCAGGGCATGTGTGCAGAGTGGACCGGGAGTGAGCGCGGAGCTGGAGCGGAAGGATTTTGGCCAGAGCGTGGAGCGGCATATTTGGAAAAAACTTGAGCGTCACCTTTTTCTCCTGACCAGAACGTCGGTATTGCGCATGCGCCACTGCTCAATGTGCCGAAGAAGTCCGAAATGGGCTGAGCAGACAGCCAATCACAGTGAGCATTTTTAGCATGTGACACTTTTGAAACAATGGGCAATGAGAAAAGTAAAAACAGCATTTAATAATAATAATAATAATACATCAGATTTATATAGCACTTTTCTCAATACTCAAAGACGCTTTACAATGGGCACACACAAAAACACAAACAAATAGGCAAGCAGGTACAGATACAGGACAGTTACACAATTTGGAGAATAAGGGG
>OMMV01027641.1:0-11694 GCA_900302635.1 Chatrabus melanurus
TGTGGACTATCTGTGACTGAATGTTATGGAGTTATGGGGTAAAAACAGTAAAGATGGTGACAAAGGTCAATTTCAGTTTGTACAGCTGTCAAAAGTTAAAGTTGCTCCAATTTTGGTAAAAAGTGATGCAAATTATTGGTTGAGCTCATAGGGTTTTAAAAAGGAATAGTTTGCACCATCTGTTATGCTGAGTTATCACGTTACGGGGTAACATATGTCATATGTCATAGTATCCAATGGACGTTGACCTTGTTTGACCTTTACTTTGGAGACCAAGCATTCAACACAGTCAAAACTATTTATTAATCTTTTGTAGTCCCAGTTTATTCACTGTTAACATTTAATTTCATATTGTATACATCCCAAGTTTTCCAAAAATACACATTTTGTTGAGAGGTGTGTGGGTGGGGGGGTGCACCAGCGGCACAGGTAGCCCATGGCCTAAAAGGACAAGTTCACTTTTTTACAACTTTAATCATATGAAGAAAAAAAAACATTCTTAGTAGGCCGTTGGACTAGAGCAGTATTTTTCAACCTTTTTTGCACCATGGCACATTTCAAACAATCAAAAAAATCCCACGGCACACCAACATCTAAAATATTTTGGAAACGATATACATTTATTGTTTAAAGGACTTGTACTCTGTGTGAAATTTGGGCCTGTTTAGATGCTGTTTAGATCATTTTCAGGCAGTGCCTTGCAAAAAAGGAAATTCTCACGGATAGAGTCTCCATCCACAAAGCGCACGTTCGCCAGGAGTTGGGCATGACCACTGATATCTGCAGACTTGTCGAGTTGCAATGCGAATTTGCCACTACAACGTATCTTCTCCAAAACAACACTCTCCATGTCTGCGGACATATCTTCGATTCATCTCGCTATGCTGATATCTGAGAGGGGAACTTTAGCAACTTCTTTCTCTGCATCTGGGCCGAGCATGGTATTAACAATGGCTTTGCAGGCTGGTAATATTAATGTTTCCGCCACAGCGTGTGGCTTTTTTTGAATTTATCCACAATTTCAGCCACTAAATAGCTAGCTTGGAGGGCTTTCTCGGACACCTTTGTGGCCTTCCTCACCAAAGTAACCTGTTTCGCAGTGCTGTCACGCAAACGAACAAAACAGTCTGTGGACTTGTTTTGGAGGGATGGGTGTTTAGTTTGCAGGTGGAGCTTAAGCTTTCTCGGGACCATGGCACTGTTGGATAGTTTTTCCCCACACACAATGCACAATGGACACAGTGCAGCAGGATCCCCAGTGAAGGAAAATCCAAATGACAGATACGTGTCACTGTACAGTCTTGAGCTCACCGTTTTTGCTTTCTTTTTACCACCGCTTGTTGTGGGCTCATCGTCTGGATTGGGTCTGGGGGGGATTTTGAACAGGATCGGGTTCTTTTCTTTTCAAATATTTCTCCATTTTGCTGTTATGTTGCATGCACGTAGGCTACATCCGCATCTATCTATTCATCTGTAATTTTATTGACAACACATCTGCCCATTAATTTACACTGCCTACCGCCACCAACAGGCATAGGGGAGTACTTACATACATACACCCAGCAGCGCGACCACACGTATTCAGATAGGGCAGGCTCTCAGGCTCATGTTTTTATTATTATCATTTTTTTTGACCAATGAAGTGAAATTGCATATTTTTTCATGGCACACCTGATGATCTCTCACGTCACACTAGTGTGCTGCTGCACAGTGGTTGAAAAACAGGGGTCTAAACATTCAGTCATCACAGTCGCCAAATAGTCTCTCAATGAGATACCAGCCTTAATAACAACAAAATAGAATTTGGCATACTCTGGTTTAAAGGCAAAGACAGGTGGTGCTCTGATTGGTTAAATTTATTGTATGCGCACAACATTCTCACAACACACCCCTGCATAATGTGGAGACTTAACCCAGCCCTGCAGTGCACAGCGTAATGGTTTGCGCTGTTATTTATTGCTGTGTAAAATAACAACATGACGGCAGACACGCCCCCAAAGCATTCTGTGTATTCGTGCCATGCCGACAAAATAGGGCCCTTAATGTGATCGCTTATGATTTGTCAAGTGCAAAACAGCATCCCAAATCATAGTTTTAAAGCCAGTGGTGTTTCTTTTCAGCATTTCATGCATTTTTAATACATTTCCTTGCTCTAATAGATAGTTAATGAAAAAACATTTTCTTTTTACAAAACGTGAAAGCGTGAGAACCTGTTCAAGTTTAAGTTTAACGTGTCAGAAACAGAACAAAAGCAGCAGAGCCTCTAGGGACTGCTGGTGCTGTGATCTCGAATAAATACAGCTACAAGCTGCAATTATGAAGACTTCAAAAACGGTTCATTCGAGTGCTTATTTTAAGGAAAATAATAAAAAAATATCAGGGCAAGTACAGCAAATCAGAGATGTGATTATTATGTACAACAGCGTTGTATATACAATAATGCACTGGTTGTTCTGAAAAGATCACAGAGGAGCAGATGATCCTCTTTATTATTGTGCACTCAAAGGTCAGGCTTTGGCGCTGCAGCTGGGCTCTGATCTTTGTTGTGTTTTGCCGTCTCTTACCCAGCCATTCACAGCCATAAAGCTCCACTCTCATGCAGACATTCATGGAGTGGTCTGTGACAGGCATGAAGCGGACAAAACGAGCAATGATGGGTGGCTCCAGGTCCTTGAGCACGATGTCGTATGTGTTCCTGTTTCCCTCAATCACCTGCACACAAGAAACCAGACCCTCGTGAAAAATGAGTGAAACTAATGATATAAATGATATAAAAGTTTGCGATAGTCCTGGATCAAGACGAAGATCCAGACTTCCTGGACTCGACCATCAGAAGTCACTTAGGGAGACTCAGATGAGGAATATCACTTGCATTGTTACCATGTCCAGCATTGAGGCTCTGGACGTTGAAACCAGGATCCAGACCAACCCACTCTTTGTCTTTTTGCCTGTCTGTCTGTTTGTCTGTCCATCTAGCTTCAAATGTTCTAGTTTAGGCACATTTTCATGTAATTAGGTTAGGTGGGCTCGGAACGGCTTCAGTGTATGTTTTGTACTTAAGTTGTATGAAATATAAAGTTGTTCTCCGAAGGGGGGGGGGGGGGTGTTGGGCCCCCCCAAAAATAGTTTGTCCAATTACTGACAGTATGGCCTCTGTAAACGAGGGCAATGCATATAAAAATGGCTGCAATTCCTAAGTGGTTAATGTGATATTTTTGTTAAACCCTTTGAATTAAAACTGAAACTTTACAAAAAAGAAAGAAAGAAAAAAAAGAAACCAGGATCCAGCAACTTGTAACCCCTGACTTTTTGTAAAGTCGAGGAGCACTGAGCCATTTTCACCACGGTTAGGAGATCCATGAAGACCAGTGCAGTGCTCTTGCCAGCCCTGGTGGTGCCAGTGGTTGAATTGAAATCACCCATGAGTATCACCTCTGGCTCAGCCATCAACTACCGAGTGAAGCTGCGAATAAAAGGTCTCTCTCACAGAGACATCAGTCATGGCAGTTGCAGCGTTGACTGAGACAACAGGAAAAATGCCCAGAGAATGCTTGAGTCGGATAATACACTCATTAACAGAGGTGACATCTGACACCATTGGAAGGAGCTGATCTGCCACACCATAATAATAATAATAATAATATGGAGCATGAGATCAACAGATGGATTGGGGCTGCATCTGAGGTCCTGCGGATGCTGTACCAGACCATCTTGGTGAAGAAAGAGCTGAGCCAGAAGGCGAGGCTCTCGATTTACCAGTCGATTTATGCTCCTATCCTCAACTATGGTCATGAGCTTTGGGTAGTGACCAAATGAACACGGTCGGGGATACAAGTGGCGGAAATGAGGTTCCTCCATAGGGTATCTGTGCTTGCACTCAAGGACAGCGTGAGAAGTATGAATATCTGGGAGGGACTCACAGTAGAGCCGCTGCTTGTTTGCATCGAAATTAACCAGCTGAGGTGGTTTGGGCACCTGGTGAGGAAAATTAAGACTACACAAGGGTTAAATTAAATGATATGTCATGGTTAACTCATATGATGGCTGTCATTTTGGGAGCTGTTTGTTATTTCAAATCAGGGGAACCCTGCATTCTGCTCCCCCCACCCCCCACCCCAGGCTTTTCTAATATTAAATATTATAGATTATGCACTGACAAATGTAAAATACATATCCCACCATCAGTACTGAATGAAAAGGCCTTGGATGAATTTTGTATTTAAGCTGACTCGCCTGCTTGCCCTGCCTGTTCCTCCAGGAGATCCAGCGGCTCCCATCGCGGCTGTATTTAATCTTGTACATTTGGGCGAACTCATTGCCGATGCCTCCTGCGTGACGGCCCTGGGTGCCCACGAGGGTGATGAAATAGAGCGAGCGCAGGTCAATCTGGAGGAACTCTTTCAGGTTGTCAGGCTCAACAGTTATCTCTGGACACCACGCTCCATCGCCCTCCTCGAAGTCCAACCTGGGAGAAAGACACAAGCCAAGGGAGGGAGAGACAGAGAGAGAGAAAACATGAAATAACAGTGGTGGATGTTCATGGTAGAATTGGAACAGAAAAAGGGAGAAGCGTAAATGCGTAGAGAAACTGGGACAGGATGGTGAGGGAAAGGTGAGAAGAAAGTTGGCGTGAGTGCGGTGGCAGATTTCAGTTCTTACAGCTTCTTATAAAAACACCTCAGTGAGGGTCCGCATCATAAATTCTTCTTTAAGTGTTCATTTTGGGCACGGGGCTGGCAGGGACTGAAACCACAGCCAGGCTAGAGGGAGAAATTGTGTTATAACATTATCCTGATACTGAAGGCCACCCAGCTTCTCCTACAAACACCAGCACCTTGGTGGTGTGCCTCGAAGCACATAGAACTGATAGCCCACTTTGTGGCTTAGTGCAAATAAACCTTTACAGGTAGTTTACAAGATAAACCACTCACACATGTTCATCATCAGGGTGAAGACGAAGCACCACTGTGACTGCATGTGAGACCTACCTGCCATGTCTGGCGGCGGTGGATTCAGACCACTGGCTGGAAGCTGAGATGTCCTCATCCTGTATTTGTCCTCCTGACATGCCCAGAGGATACCGGCACACACCTGACACACAACAACAACAACAACAGCATGTTTCACTAAGAGCTGGAAGAACAAAACATTCAGCGAATAAATGCAGATGAGTGGGAAGCCAACAACAGCACATCTGTTCAGTGTGATGACTCTCTGATAAAATAGTCATCCTGTAATTACAAGAAGTGATGTAAACAACATAACTCTAATTAAGTAGTTTTTCTCTTTAAACATGTGTTCTGATATGTGAGATCTGAAATCAATAATTGTATTTTCTGGAAGTAACTAGATTTTTTTTACCCCTCCAAAGGTGGGTCTTTGTACATATTATTATTATTATTATTATTATTATCATCATCATCAAGATTACACAGAAATGAATGAACTTTAAAAAATGTGGTCAGGTTGGATCTAATCTGGAATAAAAATAATTAATTTGGGTGTTAATTTGTTAATTTTTGGGTATTGCCATCAATTCATAGTTATTTACTTACTTACTTATTTGTGCTATTAAATTGTATTTATTTTTAGTGTGTACATGGTTGCTGTAATTGTGAGATAAAACAGTTTAATACACATACTTTTCAAAAGAACTTGAAAATGATGAATGTAGTCTGCAATAAAGTTATGCAGAGCATTTTGCGGAGGGGAAAGATATTTAAAAGATATTTTAAAAGATTAGAAGAAAAGCATGATGGACAGTTTCATGAATGAATATTGTTTTGCTTACAAAATTTGCTGAAATTAAAATGGCCTGAAATAGGTACTTAGGGTACTTAGGTATTTAGGGATTGCATAAAGGAGTAGAAGCAGGAAATGTTAAAAAAAAATTGTGAAAAAAGGTAAGCGACTGGAGCCAATTGGAACAAAATGTGATATAGTATGGGTTTTAGTATTCATCATATGAAAATGATTTTTGTTTTGTGTGTCGTAAATTTCTAAATTAATGTAGGATTTATCAAGAAGTACTACTTGAAAATGTGCATAAAGGCACGCAAACATCCAACCATGCGCAGAATAAATAATAAACTGAATAAATACCATTGCATTTTTGGTTTGATTGGAATAAAGTGATAAAGTTAGGAAATATAATGTAATTTTTTTGTGAGGTTGGTTGATTTTCTAAGTTACTGAATTTCAGAAAACGTGATGAAAATGTTGGCCCTGATCTCGAATATAAAATTTTTTTTGGCGGGGAGTGCTTTCATCTTTGTGCTAATTGGCAACAATAATCTCATAATTCAAAAAAATGCACGAGTTTTATAGATTTAAAGGGGAATA
Organism: Chatrabus melanurus; assembly: GCA_900302635.1. Lineage (NCBI taxonomy): Eukaryota > Metazoa > Chordata > Actinopteri > Batrachoidiformes > Batrachoididae > Chatrabus > Chatrabus melanurus. Next base: position 6,343 of record OMMV01027641.1, read on the forward strand.
GCTTGTATAAGGTGGCTCTATTGTGAAATAATTAAGGTCTGGATTCAGTTTAACAGTATGTACATTGAAGTAAGTAACTGTTATTCTGACAAATCTTCGAAAGAACTTCTTTTTGTACTTTTAAGCGGGATATTACTGCTGCTCCCCCTTCGGCATTTACAAGGATTATCACACTCATTCATCACACATGCGGCCCTGCTCTCAGACCAACCGGAGTGCTGTTCGGTGTTGAAAATTTAAAACCACATTCCAACATTCACCAGAAGTTCTCAGCGCTTTCTAAGGCAGGACCATTTAACTTCCAGCCTCTGTGGAGAGACGTGAAAAATGTGTTGGCTGGTGCGGGGTGTAGGGGGTGAAGGGGTGAGGGGGTGCATGTGCAGCTACACTCTCTCTGTGTTGTTACTTTCTTGAAATAATAAGGCGGATCCCTTCAGTGTCTCTGCCAGTACAAACAGCGCCGCTATCAGGCACATGTGCAGCAGTTCCAGCAGCTCACGTGTCTGCCCCCACCGTGTGGTCAATACCACCATTCTGCCCTCTGGTTCCTGTCAGCTCCTCCGCCCTTTCATCTTCTTCTCTGTCTCCTCTTGTGTGGTCTCTACACGCTCTCCTTTTTCTGTCCACTTCAATGATGAGAGGCGATTAAAGTTAATAATGTGCTTGAGAAAATTTTCATCTCATTAACGATCAGTGGGTAAGTGGGTAACTGAGTGTGACACAGTGGACATGGTATCTATTAAGTTTACAAGGCTCCAAATGGATTTTCTGATTTCTCTCTGCGTCTGAGGGCAAAAATAAAGTTTCCACCCAGATTTCAGGGGTCTTAAACTTGCCAGGATGTCCTCTCCTATTGGACTCCTATTGGACTGTAATGATAAGGCTGTACTGCCTCCAAATTGAATGCAACAGCTGGTTGTTGCATTCAATTCCCAGGTCAGGTTGGTGGAACAGAATGGGTGCTATTTTGATGGCAGACGCAAATGGGCTTGCACAGAGTACGCAAGTCCATTTGGGGCGAGTCCGAGTGCAGAATGCTGTTTAAGTAGTGGGAAATAATGATGCAAAGCTGAGCGCTGTGCACAGAAGAGTTGGGTTTACTGTGTTTATAATTTATGGGCTTTTTGTAATACAAACATGACATCAACCAATCAGAGTGGCACCTGTCCATCCCTTTAAACTGGAATGTGCCAAGCACACAGCGCTGTGGTATTGAGGAAGCAGACCCAAGTGAAAAAGATTTCTGACTCATTAACAAACTAAATCCAACATGTCAGAGTGCACAGTGGACAGTGGACACCAAAGCTCCCTGAGGTGAAGCAGTGCAGCAGCAAGGTGTGTGTGCGCTGATATGTGTAGGCAGAGTGCACATGAGTTGCGAAGCCGCTTATGTCACACACAACTGACTGTTACAGTCTTTCTACAGACACTGCTGGACTTTAGACCTGGTTTTTGGTAGTCTAAGGTGCAAATGCTTCTTGGTGATGGAAGATATCAATGCACCAGCTCCGGTGTAACAGGCCAAATTAACCCCTGTCCAGAATAAACCCGGGTATAGTTTAGCCCAAGCCAGAGTATACCCCGGGGGATAAACTGTCCAAGGCCAAACTATACCCGGGGTATAAATTAGCCTAGGCCAGACTATACCCCTCGAGGCCAGAATATACCCCTCTTGTATAAAGAGGTTTTGATTGTATTTACACAGTATATTCACTCATTAATATTTACAAACAGATAAAACATTTGGCATAGGACATCAATGTACTTTATTAGACACATCTATAGGGTACTGCATGAAGCCACACAGCTTCATGCAGTACCCTATAGATGTGTCTGTGTGGTATATTTATTAATTTGGGCAGCCTGTGGTCTTACATTTCACTGAGTAAAGGTCAGTGAAATGTACAACTAATGTTTTAGGGAAATTAAGCAATGATTAACAAATGTAGTACAATATATCACTCAACACTGCTGATATAATGGGGGGTATAATCTGGCCTGGGGGTTATGAATTGGCCTAGGCCATAATATACCTGGGGTATAATCTAGCCTAGGCCACTTTAATCCCAGGTATAGTCTGGACTGGGGGTATACTATGGCCTGTTACACCGGGCCAACAATGCCTCATTTTTAGCCTTACAGGCCTCCAGGAGCACAAATGGTATTTTAATTTCGAGGAGTAAACTGTAGTAAACTGTGCAGCGCTAGTGTCATTGCTAGTCTCCAACTGATGCAGTTGTCTTAATCATGCTCAGCACCCATCCATCCATTTTCTGAACCTGTTTATTCCACTTAAGGGTCACGGGGCGCGGCTGGAGTCTATCCCAGCAGTCATTGGGTGAGATGTGGGGTACACCCTGGACAGGACAGCAGTCTATCGCAGGGCCCATACATATAGATAGGCACTCGCATTCACAACTACATGGTCAATTCAGAGTCACCAATTCACCTAACCTGCATGTCTTTGGAAGTAGGAGGAAGCTGGAGCACCTGGAGGGAACCCATGCAAACACGGGGAGAACATGCAAACTCCACACAGAAAGGACCAGGTCGGAAGCGAACCTGGGACCTTCTCGCTGTGAGGCAACAGTGCTAACCACTAAGCCGCTGTGCTGCTCTGCTCAGCACCCACATTGTTTAAATTGCAAATTAACTTGTGCTCCTCTTTACGTCCATAGGTACATTGATCTTAAAATGAGGTATGGTCAGGCACAGTGCCAGTGTATTGCTTTTGTATTAGGCAGAAAGCAATTGCACCACAGACCACCAAACGCTTTGTCTAAAGTGGAGTGCAGAGTTTTTCTGCTATTTATATGGTGCAAATTCACATACGCTTTACATTGACAGGTTCATGATGCATGTACATATGCTTCAAACTACAATGTAAGTGAAAGCAAAAATAAAAAAAATGAAATAAAAGTAAAATGAATGGAAAAATATAAAAGTTTGGTGTGTAGTATTTTTTTAAATCAGTGGTTTTGTTCCTCCCCAGTTTCACAGGCAGAGGGCATTAATACATGACTGGCTGGCCATGGCATGGTCCAGGTGAAGGGCAGTGTCTGTTTCTGCGTGATGGGATATGGAGAATATCAGGCGGATGGAGATGGAGGAGGAGGAATTGCTGGAAGAAAACATTCCAATGCTTCAGCTCAGGGAGCTTTGGTGGATGCTTCTGTAAACCATCCATGCCCTTTGACAGATCTATTCCCTCACCAGAACACTTGTGTCTGCCATCTAAATAGCAAAGCATCAGTTTCAAGTGGGCACTACTATTAAAGGCAATGAGAGATGACAATCTGATTGTCTTAATATAGTTTACGCACAGAACACACCCACTCTGTGTCTTACTTTGTGCTCAGATTATGTCTTGTGTAAATTGCAAAGTGGAGTTGGACAGGCCCCAATGCACTTATGCTAAGCGCTTTAGACCGTGCGTTATAGCTTATCAACATAGGTACCATGGACATTAACCAGTGACCTATGGTTAAGACTGGATATATTTGGTACTACTTCTCTCCAAAGAATCCTTGGGTGCTGCTGGAATAACTTTGTGTCAAGCAAACGGCTACTTAGGGAGATTCAGATGATGTGTTACTGTTTGCATTGTGAAGGAACACTGGCTTTGACACTCCAGCCATGTGATGTGCTTCCAATGTGTTGAGGACCCCAGCAACTGGAAAAGCCCAAGGTGATGCGCATGTTTCTGCTGGCTGTGACAGAGAGATAGGTACTTTCAAGAGTGGGTATACTAGATAATGCACACGGAAGTGTGCCACATGTCCACCGTATCATAGCTGAGATTCCCTCACAATCCAAATAGTACGAGTCAAGTCTGGGAGCATGCGCTGGTGCCACGCGTCACCGCACCCACCGCACCACGGAACTGCCCCATGTCCCGCATGGCAACCACCAAGGCAGACAAATGATCCATCAGACTGATCCAAGTAGTACCCCTCATCATTATAGTCAGGAACAGAAGAAAAAAAAAATCAACACACAGACTGTATTCTCATTATAAAAATAAAACTGAACATTTGGTGAGCATTATTAAATTGGCCCATGGGTCAGGTCTGGGCCATGGGGCGGTAGTTTGGGAACCTTTCGCTCCAGGGTTGGATTGATGTAATCTTTTGGTTTCACATGGATAGCTCCACCTAACAGGATATGACTTGTAGGCAGAGTCATTTACGGATGAAAGGGTCTTTGGAGAGATTTGATTTCTGTGGATGTCATAGTGCCCAGTCGTGCATTTCAGTGGAGCTGTAGGCGGAAGCTAAAGAGAGACTGACCCTGTTAGCCTGGCCTCCTGTCTGACCGAAAAACCTTTGAGAAGATGCCAGTAACAGCAGAGCTGGAGGTTCAAGGCCTTCTCTGTCCCTCTGTTGCTCTTTCTCTCTTTCTTTTTTCTTCCCCTACAATTCTCTCTTGGTCTTTCTTGATCTCCTCCAAATATTTGCTGCAAGACCAGGTCACAGTTATTGGCACCACTGATTTTTAAGTACACAATTTAAAATATGTTCAGAAACAAATGCAAATGAAACAATTTTGTATAATCAGAAAATATAATAAAATTGAACAGCAACAAGAACAACAAAAACATTTTCATGCGTGAAATAAAAAATACAGACATAAAATGTACATGTGGCACATTTATGAGTTCACTTTGATTAATTTCAAGTAAATTATCAATTTCACAGCTAGTTTTCTTTCGACAAATCAGTGGATGAATACATGAACATGTTCAAGTCAGTGAATATGTCTTGGACTTCATTTCCATCAATCATTAATAAATACCCTAAACTGGGGTGACAAGGGACACCCCAGTTTTTGCCCACCAGTGAATTTACAAAGAAAATTGTTCAACGTTGCATTACTTTTCTTGTTAAAAAATTAACTAAAATTTAGTTAGCAAACATCTCAATGCTTTAAGGGCAAAAAAATAGTTTTAAATTTTTGTCCCTTGTCACCCCGTTTTACAGCACAAACTGGTACTGTATGATAAATCTGTCTTGAACAGTGTTGGGCAAGTTACTTCAAAACTGTAATGCATTAGTTATTACTTGTTACTGTCATTTCAAAGTAATTAGTTACATTACAATATTACTGTATTTGAAATGTAAGGCATTACACTACTATTGCATTACTTTTAAGTTACTCTCACCAAAATAACTTGAAATATGGATTTGGCATTCTAAATGTGGCTCATTACGCTAAATTAGCTCATTACACATCCAATGGAAGGTGATGTTGTTTCTGATTGAGCTCGGCTTAAGGCTAAAAACCAGTAGAATATAATAGCCACATTGATGGCTCATGGCGCAATACAAGGAACAATCATAGCAAGAACAGACA